>JAOVVB010104932.1:0-10054 GCA_028570985.1 Heterobranchus longifilis | reverse complement strand
GTAAATGGTTGGTGAGTATTATTTAAAATTGATTAAAGTAAAATTGAAGGCTTTTACTGCCTACATGTTCTGTTTGTGTTTTCAACAGCTGCCGTCGCTGGCTGAGAGTCACCAGTTAACACAGTCACTACCATTGTAATGTTTATCTGTTTGTGGTGCCGACCAAATTATGTTCACTTTGTGGTCATTAGGTTTCCCTTGTTAGAGCAACTAACATTAAATTGCACAATATGAGTTCATTTAGTCAGTGGAACCACCAGTACTCAGTGTCTTAGCCCAAACGCTAACGTTAACTAACTCTATTAAGCAGTGTTAATTTAGCTGACGTTACACGTTTCACCATGTTAGGCTACTACCATCTACAAACAACTGATAGACATTGTTGTCAAAAGTAACGTTACATAGAAAATGAAGGTAAAAGTAGATACTTGTACACTTCTTAGGACAGCTTGCATTCAAACGTGTGCATATTGTAAAGAGATGCCACCGCAGTAATGCTGACTTGTTTACTTCTGGTATTACCCCGGATCCTTGTATACAGTAAATATTTTGGAATACATACATACCCTAGCATTTGTGGAACCCTAGGCGAAATCTATTAAAAATGTCTCCCAAGATTTGTTTCCGATGACCTATAATAACCTTAATCATTGGAGGTCAATACCTAACCTCAACCATCTTGCGAGGCTTCTGCAAATCTTTGGTTACCATGTCATTGTGCCATTGCTGAATGGAATATCGGGTCACGCTGCGTGGGTGCACGCCACACCACAAGACAGACTCGGAAAAACCAAAAAACATATTTTAGTAAAAATAAAAAATTGGATCAGAGGGCAGCCATCATTTTAAAACGTTGTAACTTTGTGAAAAAAAAAGTTCATATCTTGTGTTTTCTTTCATGGTGGCGCGGTGCCTCCTCCACATGGTGGCGCCCGAGGTGACCGCCTATACAGCCTAATGCCAAGGGCCGGCCCTGCTCGAAACAGCACTGGGAACAGACTTTCTAATGTAGAAACGCTTAAAGTTGCAGTCATTTCAGTGAAGTCCATTTGGTGCATCTTAAGCGAACACCAACGAACCGATGATTTATGATTGAGCTGGATTTAATCTGACCGCTGAGGCTTTGTCTCTCTGCTTGCTGTAGAAGCGAGGGGGTACCGCACGTGTATCCTGTAGAGAAGTGTGGGAGGTTTGATAAACAGTTCAAAAGGGCCACATGTTCCCTCCCAGAGTGTAATCCTGCTCTGTGGCCCACTGGTTTAATCCAGAATCAAACCCCTCCTGAGGTGGCAAACATCACAGAGAAGCATTCTATGAATGATTGCTCTGAGATCGACAAACAGACAGAAGGACCCGTGGAATGACACACGGCGCACTGGCGTGCACACAGTACTTATGGAAGGCTACAGCAGCCTAGGTGGTTGATTGACTGGCTAATGGCCCGGCGCTCCCTCAGGCTGCAGCAGCGGGGATTCAGAGAGCTGGATGTTGGATTACAGCTACAAAACAACAATAATAACCACAGTTTTCCTGAGCAGGTCTGCAGTCAACACTCAAACTAATTATGAACTCCTTGATTCAACACTTGCTGCTGCCCTTGATGAGTAGCTACTAATCCAAAAGTTTTAATGGTGCAGTAGTTTCTCTGCTGTGTGGAATGTTCACTGCCGAGTCCTCCAGAGATGCTGCCTGCGCGCTCTGCTCCTCTTTATTTTTAACAGTGGAGCATATGTTGAGTCGGTTCAGCTCTTTGCTTGTACGTGCATGTTGTGGCTGAACGATACCAGACTGAGCAGCAAAGAACTGCATACAAGCAAAGTTTGCACCAGGGACTTTTTAAGAAATCAAGAGAGAGCAATCTGCTCACTGGCTGCTTAATGTCACCACATTGGACACTTTCTCTCTGTAACTCTGACACAGTTACACATTGGTTTCAATCAGTTATTTTTGCCTCTTACAGCCCATTTGAGACTGTGGTTATATCCTTAGATTAAACTGAGTATTGCTAATAGATTGCGTTTAGTACAAATAGGCCTTTGTCTAATTTACTGTTTATTTTAATTATCAAATACTTTGTTAACCACATCCTGTTTGTATTTCTCCAAAAACAACACAGTTATATACTGCTGAAAAAAGATCTAGACTGGCAACCTGTCCATGGTGTACCCTACCTCTTAGAGCATGCTGGGATATGCTTCACCTACATTATCCTCCTTTAAAGGAATAGTTCCACATTTGGGGATATACGTTCATTTGATTTCTTGCCGACAGTTAGATGAGAATATTGATACTCGGTGCCTGTACACTAAATATGAAGCTACTGAAACATTAACTATTCCATGTATATATTCATGAAACAGATTATTATGTTTAGTGCCCTAAAATACACAAATTAATGGCTTAAACTTGATGCTATAGACATTGAACCACGTGATCTCATAGGAAAGCGTATAAATAGCATTCCACTCTTTAAGCTTTTTGCACGTCATTTAGCTCCTCATTCATAAAAAAAAAAAATGCGTTGTGATAGCACACAAAATGACTTAACGCAGTGTTGTGTTATTCATACACCATTTTGTGAAACCAGGCTGCATTGAAACATTTTTTTTTTTAAACTCTTCAGTTATTCAAATTAAGTTCTTCAGTTATTCTTGCAAATGTACTACAGTGTGATTGTATTCCATTTTTATTTGTGTTTTTGCAGCTCATATTATTATGTATTCATGGATGTGCCAGTGTAAATATCACTGGGTATCCTTTACTGGTCGATGTAAGCCTGCAATCTTTTATCCTCCCACTGCTGCTGCATACCCAAGTTGAGAATATTTTTCCCTATAATGTGTTTGAAGGCATTCATTTCAGATCACAACCAGTGCTGCAAAATAAAGACCACATTCTAAGAAAGGCTATGCCAATGTAAAGTTCAGGTTTTTACAACATAATGAATTTATGACATGTTATGCAGTTCACACCAGGACACTATGAGTTAATGATGATAACAGTTTCATCGAGGAATACTGTCTGTGGTTTTTATATGATACACACAAAAGGACAATTGGTTTTGTTATATTTAAAATGTGTTTTTTAAGAGTGCTGTATTTTTTTTAATTTTTAAAACAGCAGATTGTGTTAGAAGGTAACAACTGCCAAGTGTCCTGATAAGGAGCGCGGGAAGTGGATAATATTTGACAGGACTGTTGTGACGACAGATCAAAGGTCCGAGTCTGTTTCCTGTCAGATCCACCTTCACTCTTCAGAGGGATTTCTGTCCGCGAGTGAGTTAATCTGATCCGGGTGAGTGTGTCTCTGAAAATACTCTCGCTCAATACTTCAGTGGATTTTACAAACTACTTTTCCAACTCATGTGCACAATGTTAACCCCAAAGGCTTTCGAGTGCGTGGGAGCTTCCTGTCTTCAGCATCATGGTGGAATTGGCCTTCTACCCGGCGGTGGCACTGATGTATTTTTTCGGAGTGATGAAAGCCACGCAGGACGATCGGGTGGAGCTGGATGACCGTGCGTCGATGAACGTGTTCTGTCTGTTCGTGTTGGCACAGCCGCTGTGTCTGGTACTGGGAGGATACACTGGCATGGCTACGTACCTCCTCACAGCTCTGGTCTCCTACAACTTCCTGCCCTGGAGGAAGACGCAACAGCCCACGAAGGCAAAAGAATCAAAGAAGAAGACAAAGTGAGAATAAGAAAGGTACACTGAATGGAGTTGAAGAGACAGTGGATTACAACAGATTGTGACAGAAAAGAAAGAATAAGCATTCAATGTGAAAATCTTTTTTTTTTAATATCAATAAATTAATGTGTTGCTCAACCATGCAATTGTCGTTTGCCCTGTTTCCACAAAAGTGTTTTTCATCTGCAATATTGTAAATATCTGCGAGAAAGTAGTTTATTCAGAAAAACTTCATCAACTAAAAACATATGGAATCAGATGGGCCTCGATATTAATTAATGCACGACATAAACTGTATGGCCATAAAGTCTCTGTGATGTCAGCCAAAATGAAGCTCAAAGTGGGTGGCTCTGGCAGTGCCTGACACCGGCTAATCCAAAAATGGGCAAGGAGTTGTTTCTAACACAAGCAATTGGGCAATGGTCGCTGATATCATGAGCAAAAACAGCACTAGTGGGATACTTAGATGGATTGTTTGTTAATATGAGATCTATTAAGGTTGATTTTTGAGGGATTGGATTTGTTTGGTCTTGTAGGACTGGAAATCAACTGATGTAGATTAAGCTCTAAACATAGTTCTTGTCGAGTTTTTTGAGAGGCAATCTAAATTCAAATCACCCAAAATAAGAGCCTCACAAAATTTGCAGATGGGAGACGGTAGATTCCAATAACTGTGAAGTGGTCACTACCTTCAGGGAAGATGCCCAGAACAATATATTCAAAACTCTTTGATAGCTTTACAGCGGCATCAATACAGGCCTGTAAAACGTCTTTGACATACCCTACTCCACCTCCTTTTGATTTTCTGTCAATGCAGGAGACATTCAAAGTTATTATTGAGAGTAAGCCAAGTTTCAGTGAGAACAAAAATATCAAGCCTGCATTCATTTACCAGGACATGAACAAAGGCAATTTTATGTAAAAGTCTCCAAATATTTAAGTGTAATAGCCCATGGCATTGTGCAGAAATGTCATTTCAGTGGAGGCGGTTGTGCAAGGGGTGCATTAAATCTCAGGTGTATTAACCTTCAGAACAGAGCCATTTGGTCTGGAGTTCACGCGAGACAGGCGAGCATTCAGCCTGTTTATGACAGTAATTATATTTGTATTTAAGTGTTGATTATATGCATTAAAATACTGAGAATCATCACTGAGAGTCATTAAAACTGTAATAGACAAGCAACTTGGCCTACTAATTGGTACAGTAGTTCTGTTTTGCTCAGTGGAGGCAAAATTACTGAATGATGTAGCGTGTCTACCTGTAGAGGGCAAAGTGGCTCTTGGCAGAGGGGGAAATCACCACACGTGGTGCGCTGTGGCTGTAGGTCTGGCTACGCGAGACAATGCGCGAGACTACCACACCTGAAACTGAAGTGGGGGGAGGGGGAGGAGGTGTAACCTGCACGTGTGGAGATCATGGTCGTACATGATGGCTAGCACGCTAGCATGCGGACATCATACCTGTTTGGGTGTTTAGATAGAGGATCCTGCAGAAGCAGACTTTCCACAAAGGCCAGGCCCGGCCCGGGGAACAGCGTGACGGTGGTCGTGGAAGGGGCGACATTGCAGGTGGGTGTTGTGATGTGATGGTGACCGCAGGGTTGGGAGAAGGTTTCACTGCTGGGTCAGAGCAGGGGAAACCTCCAGAGCGTCTCGTCCCGGCCTCTCAGGAGTTTACTACCGGAGGAGGAGGTTGACGGACGGGATGACTAACTGGGAATATTGGTATTAGCAATGGAAGAAGAACTCAAAACCCTTTTTTTTTTTTAAGTTAAACTACTAACGATTCATCGTAAAACTATTAATACTGCACAGCAAAAGTCCTAATATGTTTACTTAAAGTGAAGAGTGAAACAGAGGCATTATCAGCACAGTACTTACATTTACTTAACATCTGGAGCTTTAATTTACTTTTAAATTCAATTAAGGTGGAGCTTTTGATTCTAATATAATGCTGGATTTAATTAATAATACAGCATCATATTTTAACTGTTTTATCTTGTGAGTAAAATCTGAATCTGCAATGTAACTAGTGACAGTTCTGTCAGTAAGTAGTATACCATTGAGTTGCATATTTTTTTAAGTGCTTTGGGGGCCCTTTTATTTATTTTTTATGTAGTTATTTAGGAGTACAGTTAGTTATAATAGTAATATAATTCAATATTTTCATATCTAGACATAATGATATATCTATAGATGTTTGGGGCCCTTTTAGTTGGGGGCCCCAGGCAGTTGCTTACTTTAGCCTAATGGCAAAGTCCGCCCCTGACCTCAGTTGATGTTTCGGAGGAGGACAGCCGTGGAGATGTGAGGGGATCCCACATAATTGTGTCCTCCTGGATGTTTATACTGAGCGAGGAAATAACCCATACAAAAACTGAGGTGTAAAAACAAGTTGTGTATGTGCTGGATTATTTATTGGTCAGGCGCAGTCACTTCAGTCACAGCAGTCTATGCTGACAACCTTATGGCAATGACTTATACAGGAAGAGAAATAATGTATTAACCAGAGAGCTTTAGGGGTGCTGGTAGGCAGACTTGGTTATATGGACAGAGTCAGTCTGTTTCCCCCTTATGCTAAGCTAATCAGCTTTAGCTAGGCCTACATATTCACTGGACAAATATGCAAGTGGTATCAATCTTCTCATTTAATTATCGGCAAGAAAGGGAATAGATATGTAGGCTGCTGTTCAAAATGTGAAACTATTCCTTTCAGTGATGAACTAGTGCAGACCTGGGCAAATTGCAGCCCAAGGGCCGGATGTGGCCCACTGAAAGATTCTGTGTGACCATCAAGGCCATCATGAGCACTTAGAAAAACTGAAATTAAAATATAACAAAACCATTCAATATCCTTTTGCTTACCATTTAGCTGCTATTGGGCCTTTATTCTGAAATGAGTCAGTGCTGTGTTTATCGGTAATGATAACAAACAGTGTCTTTTATATTAACCTGTAAGTGTATTCACTTGATGCTACTTGCTGCTACTATCATTGCAACCTGTATCCTGTATGCATTCCAGACTGTAAAACAAAACAAAAATTTGGACCTTCTCTTACAGGTGATCCATCTTTCAGCTGTAGCCGACTGCACATCGCAACATCCGAGACTCCACCTGACTGTGATGCCCTCGCTCAGACTTCATTCCTCACAGTGAGTAACATTTGTGTCCGGCCCACGGCAGGCTGATCAATTTCTCATATGGCCCCCCCATGGAAAATAATTGCCCACCCCTGAACAAGTGATTAATTTCTACTATACACAACTTAATGGATATACCCAACTCAGCATGAATGTGACTGATCATTAAATAAATTAAAATATATTAAAACACGTTTATACACATTCATGAGAAATGTATGCTAATTTCACCCACGACGACATAATTATTACTAACACTAAAAAATAAATCAGCTTTGTTTTTTTTTTTCCATTATCCATCCATGTTCATGAATGACTGTGTCCCTCTGATGTGCCTAAACCTTATAGTGTGGAGAGTGTATGTGTATGGGCTCAAAGAGAGAGTGTATAATGGGATTAGACCGTGCTATTTAGTTGATAGTCTGAGGCTTTGTTCAGCAGTCATGCAGATGCTCGCTGTGTGTATCTGAGAAACAGTGGGCATTTTTATTGAAGATGCTCATGACTTCCTTCAGCATTAAAATCCTCTTTGAGGTCATGTTGTATGAAGTCATTTTCCAGTCTCTCCCTTATTTCTCTTCTTATATGTGTGACTTTATGTAGGGTATACTGTCAAGCATTGGCTACAAAGATTGCATTTCCATTGTTATTAGCTTTTACATCTTTCGAGGTTATACCAGTCCATGAGCATATGTTTGTTCCATCTCCTATACAAGCTGTATATGTACAATATGCTCTCAGTTCACCTCACTTATTGTCACGTCAGTGGTGCTGCCTTCTGTTTTCTCCGTTATTTAAAAAATATCAGAAATAGTCTGCCTCTCCTGAATCTCCACTGCTCATTCATTGCTTTTTTTTTTAGAGCATTCTTGTCATTCCCCAGCCAGTCCTCTTAGCTGAATTACTTCCTCTTGTTGTTGTTGTTCATCATCATCTATCCATCTCATCCTTCTCTACATTCATCTTTGTTTCCATAATTATCAGTCTACTAAATGCATTTGCCTGTTTCAGTTGCTTTACATGAACAGAAAAATATTTTACAGTCATACATTTACTACCTCAAATTGTTACTGGATAATTCCTATATTTGTCCTTTTATAACCACTACATCACTGTGATTATAAAAGTTATATGAGGAAATTACTAAACCAACAAGTGATTAATTTTCCACTCTGTTCGGGGAATATTTTTAGGCACTATTTGAGCACTTCCAAATTGTGTTGCAGTTAACTATATGTGGTCTGTTACCTGCACTAAAGCTGGAGAGATTTGCTTTTAAATACGTTAACGCGTGACGCTGCCTCGTGTGTTCTGCAACTGTTTTGTCCATTCATTGACGCGTCTATGCAAACAGATGTGTATATTTCCATTATTTTAGTGTTACTAACTTTCAAGAGAATTGTTACACATGTTACACACTGACTGAGTCAAAAAAAGTATTGGACTCATAAGTAAGATTAACTACAGGTATCAATTACAACCAATTGTAATATTATTTGTAAACCTGCATCAACAGATTTTTTTGGCCACTTGGTGGCAGCAGACACAACCTGTAAAGACAACATGAATAATTATATAGTATACCTTGTAAATTTGGTGAACATGTTGGCAAACAACATCCAGCAGACATCAGATTCAGCGTTCATTTGGAGTCGTGTTTGTGTCCACCTGATAAATGCAAATCCAATACTTGCTCCTCTTTTAGCTCTGTTTTGCTCTCCACCAACTTCTGAGGGAAATGTATGGTTCTTTAGCTGCTAGATGCTCAGTTCACAAGCTGTTTGCTAACTTTGTCTGCTGTTTTGTGCTGGGTACATAGCATACAGTGGGGTTTTTTAGAGGTTTTTCACTGAAAATAGCTGCCTAGGTCTGGAAACAGCAGCTGATGAAATTGGTGAGAGTGAACCAAAACGGTAAAGTTGTGGGCCCTAAAACAAAAACAATCACTTGAAAGCCGCTGAAACAATCCAGAGTTGAGGGGAACTGCAGAATCAGGTGATAATTATGTGATTTCGTAACTACGAACGGTGTACTTTCACATACACAGAGTCATTTGATACTGTATCCTGTAAGAATTGGCCATGCTCACAATGACAATGGTAACTAATTAGCAGGTATGTTAGCAGGTTCACCAGCACCTTGTGTTAGTATGCTAATTTTTATCAAGATATTTCTGTCGGTGTACTGCAGAAAGTGGTGGACAGACCAACTGATCCACTGAAATTGGCATCCCTCGTAAATTATAGTATTTTTACTTGTAATATTGGAGTTAAAGTCGTTTTAGTTTACTCACTAGTAAGCATAGTCAATATGAGACATTTACTATTCTCTCAGGTTATTTGGCTGAATTTCAAATTAATTTTTATCATTACAGGGTGGTTGATAGAGTAGGACAGCGAATGAAGGATCAGCAAGTAAGAACAGACTTACTGGAGCGTTGTAGTGTAATGAAACGGACGAAGATATTCGAATGAAATTTCAGGAGTTTATTATATAGTTTATTATATAGAGAGAGCAGATGGATACAGCTGGGACGTGACAGGGTTCGTATAAGGATGTTTATTTGTTTGTGACTGGCAACTTCACATGGTTTTGGTCTCCTCGGAGGCGTTAATGGCCATCGTGCATCACAATGCTTGTGTCTCCCGTCATGGCTGGGACAGGCGCAGCCCGACACGAGTTAATGATCAGAGTTTGCAGTGGAAATTAAGATGTATGAGTTTTGAGTCTGTATCTCTCACCCTGAAGTAGAAAGAAATGGTTCTGGATGAAAAACATCTTCCCATGCCAACATCTCATCCCTTACAAGCTGTTTGCCTGTTTATCCTGAATGATCAATAAACTCCTCATCCATCTGAAGGGAAAAGGATAATTTTCTCTGCTGCTTTGGTCTTATCATCAGACAGATGTGATCGAGAGCTAAATATTGTCTACACCTGAGTATACTATACTATGACTTTTTTCACTGTACTGTATTATGACTTTTCATATTTTTCGACATGCTATACATGACAGGGATGTGCAAGAGTTCTCAGTATAGACGGTATATGAGTGTGCTAGTAAACCGAAAAAAATAGAAATAAAATGAAGTTAGATTGCGTTAATGTAACGTGTCGTGTTATGAGTTGAGTGCTCCGAGTGTTTACAGGTGTGCAAAGTTTACAGATGTGCAATTAACAAGTAGTGATCTTGAGTGGAATGGGGGACCATGTCAGTGGGGGTCC
>JAOVVB010104893.1:0-12950 GCA_028570985.1 Heterobranchus longifilis | reverse complement strand
CACAAAGAATCCTGCAAAAGCACCACTTTAAATCTTGTGTTTACCAGAGATGTGCTCATAAGTTTCTTGGAAATAAGCATGAAAATTCAGCATGAAAAAAGCATAAGAAATGACTAATCGACTAAAGAAATCTTAGTGGACTAAGACCAAAACAACCAATTAGTCGACTAATCGGCTAAGAGAGAGCAGCCCTTGAAATGATTAGTTGATCTCGTTTTTTTCAATTCATTATTTTTTATGTAAAAAAAATGATGGTTCCAGCTTCTCAAATGAGAGAATAGTTTGCTTTTCTGTCTTAGTTTGTAAAAAAAAATAATATCTTTGTTTCTTAGACAAAAGAAAATATTTCATGACTTCAACTTGGGCTCTTGAAGATTTTTCTCTATTTTCTGATGTTCTACAGACCAAATTATTAAATCAAGAAAAAGCACCACTTTAAATCTTGTGTTTAAAGAAATCTTTGTGGACTAAGACCAAAAAATACAGATTAGTCGACTAATCGGCTAACGGGGGGGGCAACCCTAATTATATCACAGCACAAAGCTGAAAAACACATTGGTGAATTTCCTCTATTAAATATCACAGGAGGCAGTTTTACTCCTCCTGAATGGACCTGACTGTTCAAGTAGTTACACCAACATTACAGCAACATACACGGGTGTAAACAAAGCTCCCCAATGTGCAAGGTCAGGAGGTTTACAGCAGAGGTCAATCCACTCTCCACGCTTACACATGTCTGTACGACAAGAGCAGACGCAGCACTTTAGCGTATGTGAGAGTCTATTGTTAAGAGGCCAGGCATAGTAGAGCAGGCTTAAAAGCTAGAGCTGCGTGCGACTACCCAGGGGGCTCCCTGTTTGAATAGTAAGAGGACACCGGTGTTGACCCAGCAGAACAGGGATGCCTTGTAAGCATAAGTAGTCCCATCGGATGACCGTTTCCTGCTACACTACGCTGGTTACTAACCACTGACTACATCTAGCATGGCACTAAAATGTGACTTACCTGGGATCCTTCTGAATGCTGTCTATGGAGGGCGAGCGGGTAGCACCATCATCCATGACAACAGCCTGGCGAGTGTAGTTGGGATCGGAGGGCCGGTACTGTGCCGAGCGATACGGATCAGCGTAGGTGGCTGCTGTGTTAAGAGCATAGTTGTTTCTTTGGTAGATCATAGTACCGCGCTGGCTGTGTGTCCGCTGGAGACTCCCCACACCTGAGGGCCAAAAAACACAAAAGCTTCAGACAGAAAGTTTAAACACACACACACGAGCTGACAAAGCCGTGTTAGTGTGGAGAGATTAGCGGCGTTCGAACCTTTTCAGCTAAACTCTGAGCTTTGCACACCGGTAGCATACCACTTTAAACCGAGCTGAAAATACAAACATGCGGCCGTTCCGTCAGACTCAGCAGATTCTCAAATCTGGAACTAATTAATGATGAGGATAAAACACAGCTCCCACGGCTCCACAAAGCAGAAGTCTTCTTCTTCAAGGGGCTGTTTGCATGTTGTTTTGTTTTTACAAGATTTGTGTTTAACCAGAGGGATCCTGCTGGTTTTCAAAGAGGACTGCTTGATGATCCACAAATCCTTTCCTTTCACCGCCTCCTCGCTCCTTTGCGCCACTGTGTTCTTAGGCTAACTTCGCCAAACACAGCAGAGAGGCAACGGCAAGCCATGACCGGCTCCAAAAAAAATACACTAGTGAAGCAGAAGCATCACAAACATGCAGAGAAGTCATCCTCCCAGACAAGGTCCAAAATTCAGCCTGATAGCATCTCACTTGAGTCGTATTTCCTCCTTTTTTCATTCCCTCCAAGTCATATTATGACCTAGTTTTTTAACACAATGGGTCACAACACACTGCATAAACAAGCTGGTTGGATTTAGCCCTCCTTCTCACCACGTGATGTGTGGCAGCATGACTGCTGCGCTGGTCAGATCGCTATCAGTGTGCCAGCAGGACTGGGCATGTGCGTGCTCACACCCCCCCCTACCAGAAACCAAGACGTCAACTTGTGGGGCTGCTCCAAAAACACAATTTCTCACATCAGTGCACTTCTATGTTGGGCAGGACACTTCCCTGCAATATGGTTATCTCCCAAAACAGAGCCAAAAGACACTGGAGGACAAATTGTAAACAACGTAGTGTAGCTTTTGCAAACAACTGTTTTGATTGCATTGCTCATCTTTTCAGCCGAGGATCAATATTTCTGCTTAACATAAAAATCTTGCCCCCACTTGCACAAAAAAAAAAGTACGGTGCAAGCTCCCAGAAAAAAAGCCAAAGAATGCATGGAAAGCCGATCGGGGGAAATGACCCATTGAAATTTCATTGCACAACACAACAAAGAAAACTCTGGGATCAAATTGGATTTTTCTAATGATGTAGCTCTTACAAAGACTCCATATTGAACACGCCTTGCAGCTCTGCCCCACTCGCCTTTTTCTCAATACAGCTGGCATAAACACATTATAGCTGCTCGTCTGGGGGCTTCTTCGCCGCATCAATAGCATTTATTAGTGAACTTATCGGCCTAAGCAGATCTCCCGTGCCAAGGAGAAGGCTGAATGGAGCGCGTGTGTCGGTGCAAACTAAGCATGTGTATCCGAAGCGAGAGGGATGATGAGACGAGAATGGCAACATCAGGAGAGCAGGAAGAGAGAGCAGTCTGTGGGTAACCAAGCTGTCCCCTGGCCCCTCCATCCTTCTTCTCATTCTCAGTGTGACACACGAGTAATGGACTCCTTTGTGGCAGGATGACATATCAGTACCTGCCTATTAACTCATGTCTCACCCTTTCTGCTGACAGTGGAGGGAGGAACGGAGGGGAGGCGAGGGAGGGAAAGGAGAGGGTGACAGAGTGAAAGAAAAATAGAAAGCGAGGAAGAAAGACATAACACAGGTAGCGGTAGTAGAGCTAAAGGGCAGATGGACGGAGAAATGGGGTCCCCCACAAGGAAGACAATACAGCAGAGTCGAGAGGCCGCAGATTAGATGGAAAAGACTTTGAGAGATTTAAGGACAAAGGGAACATCTGTACTGGATAACCACAAGAAAGTGCTCTTAATGCGAAGATGGGTCTGCTTGAAATGAAAATGTTATGAGAGGAAAAAAAAGTGTTTATCTTGACCGGCAAGATGCTACAGAGACAGCAGGAGCAAAGAAAATAGGAGATCCAAATGGAGATTCTGGTGAGTTTGGAAATCATTTGATAGTCCGATCTGTTACACGCAAATAAAAACCCTGTGTATCATTTGTTAGCTTTAGCAGGGGTTTCCAATTTCTTTTGCACAGCGCACCATTATTATATTGAGAACATTGTTGCAGACCGGCTTATGAGGCAGGAGGGGGGAAATCAAAATCAAAACAAACATTACCTTATTTAGGATATTATACAATATTATATGCAGGGTTCCTACACAGTCACCATTTCAAACTTCCAGACTTTTCCAGACTTAAATTTCCAGACTTCTTGGTAGATTACAAAATATGAATCATAGCAGGATATTTTTTACATCCTTTAAAACATGGAGGAGGTCTTTAAAATGTCTGACTCATAATTACGTCCCTTTTGCTTTAAATGTTCTCTGACAGCTTTCGTTTGGTGAGAAAAAAACAACTTTGCAAATCGGATTCACAGAATAGACCATTTCACAGAAAAATAAACATTCGAGAGTCCCTGCAGTGCAAGGACATCAGCTGACAGTACGTAAACATGGACGCAAGCTGTTGCCTAGCAATTCCATTGAAAACAAAAGGTCTATAGCAGGAGTATTGTCTGCAGAGTTACATCATTACAAGGTGACAGCCAATAGATGAGAGGCAATCAAGTAAATACACAAGTAGGGATGAGACAATAATTGTTTTTATGTAAATCACGATAAAAAAAACCCATTCAAAATAAGTTGATCGTGGTGAATTTCTATTATCGGGATAATCGTGAATATCTTCACAAATTGACTGCAGTTTACTACAGTGTCTTATCTGTGATGCAATAAAAAATATTGTTTCTTTAAAAAAAAGTTGTAATGTTTTGAGAAAAAGTCGTAATGTCAAGAAAAAAAAAGCCATAATGTAAAAAAGTCACAATTTCATGAGAAAGTCAAAGTTTTTTGAGGAAAAAAATCTTAATGTTTTGAGAGAAAAACGTGTAATATTTTGAGAAAAAAAGTTGTAATTTTTCGAGAAAAAGGTTGTAATTTCTTTTCTTTTTTTAAATTGTAATGTTTTGAGAGAAAAATATGTAATGTTTTGAGAAAATATTTTAATGTTTGTCAAGAAAAAAGTCATGTTTCAAAAAAGAAAGTTGTATTTTGTTTTAGAAAAAAGTTCAAAATTTTTGAGAAATAAAAATCTGAATGTTTCAAGAAAAAAGTCACAACAAAGCAAAATGTAAGGTAACGTGATTCCAGTGTGTTTTTGTGCAGTTTTAAGAGTTTTAAACATATTTCGTTGATTATCGGGATAATATCGTGAATTGCAATTATTTTGTCCAGGATAATAGTGACGTATCGTCCCATGCCTATACACAAGGTGTATCGTGAATATTGTGTTATAATGGTGTCATGTCCTTTGTGGGTGGTTTGCCATCAGTCTTACATTATTATTTTTTTTACTTCCCTCCTGGGTTTTACCATGTAAATAATGTGGGACCAACCTGAGGTGCTCCTGTAGAGAGTGCCCTGCTGGGTGTGGCTGGGGCTGCGGTACAGCGGGCCCTGGAACGTCCGATCCTCGTAGATTGGTGCAATGTGGCGGTCCGGGGACATGGCCGACCTTAAGTCCTGGCCCAGCTGGCTGTGCTGACTGGCGTACGAGCTCCGTATTCCTGGAGATGAAGGAGAGCGGTCAGCAGATAAGTGGTTAGCAGCAGAATACTCTCGTGATTACACAGACAGTTTCATAAGTAAAGTGCCAAAGGTTTGGGCACTCTGTCATTCAACTCCCATCTGTCCTGTCAAAGTGTCACTGAGAGACTTTCAGCGTATTTATTGCGATTCTTTCTTGAAACAGCATCAGTTAAATGTCTCAAACATATTGAAGTGCGGATGAAAAGAAAAAGAGAAAAGAGGGGAGATGTTTTCCCACCACTTTCTACGCAGCCTTTGGTTTCCCTTTATGACAATCAGTTTCAGAGACTTGATACTTTCTGGATTTAGGTAATCAATCACAGTAAACGACATGTCTCCTTTAATTGTTGTCAAAGTTAATGTCACTGTTGCATGGTAATGTGGTTCGCTGATATGCAAAGTCTGCTCTGCATTACCATACAACAAAACTGCAACACGGACAAAAATAAAAGCAGAAGTGATGCTCACTGTGACCTCTCGCGAGCAAGTTTCAGGTTTTTGAGTTAATTTCTACACTGGATGAAAATTAATGGAAACCAATAAGAAAAAAATATTCAAAAATAAAAAAAATTGATATGCTTGGGGATATGATCATCAGTAACGTATACATATAAAATATATGATCAGTAAATAGGCGTGTTACAATTCTCCAAATCCACGATTCAATTAGATTTTGGTTTTAAGGTCACAATTCAATTCAATATTCAATATATATATATATTTTTTTTCAGCACTGACTGCTATGCCATTGTTAGACTATTGAGTTTTGATTCGTAAAGATCAAGAGGTTCTTGGTTTTATGCCCTGACAACTTTCATTTACATTTTCAAATTCTGCTTCTTCTAACTGACATAATTGAAATTAAAAGCTCATTTTCGATTTAGAATTGAAACCGTGACATCCCTAATACTAAAAAATACAGCGGCTAAAACATATGAAAAATAAACATGGTTCTTAAAAAAAAAAAAAAAAGTTATATTAGCTCTCCCTGTGTCTGTGTATCATTGTTAATGCACATTACATGAAGTTGATATACACACTGCCCACACACCTCAGCTAAACATATTCCAAACAAGTTTCACACTATCACTGACAAAGACAGATGGCTGCGTTGCCTTATGTCATGTTTTGCGCTTAAACACAACACGGACCACAGCCAACAGCCAGTTAACTGCCAACATCCACGCATGTTCTGCAATTGAGAGGAAATAACTAGCAAGTAGTCTGTATTTGTATGACAAAAAAAAAAACATTATGGAGAGAGCCAACCATTGCCACTGTGATTCTCGTTATATACTGAATATACAAATTATATTTGATATACACATTGAGAATATGTATGACAAAGAACTGCAATTATTTAGTTTTGCATTGGTGTTGGAAGAAGAAGAAGCAGACAGTAAATACTGCGCTGCATTAAACGGGTAAAATCATCCACTGATGAAGGCCAACGAGTGTTGGACCGAGAAGAATGTGCACCAATCAGAGCATGGCCAGAGCAGATGTTAGGAAATGTGCGATACGGGAAACAGCTTCTGTAATCAGCAACAAGCTAACCTGACAAGGGTGAGAAAAAGAGACACACAGGTGAGTGCTCTAATTAAAACTCCTTTACACAAAAATGACTATAACAAGAGGCTGCAGGGGCAGTAAGTCCTGTCTGTCTCAGTCCAGATGTGAAACAATAATGAAGCAACAACAAATATCTGTAGCTCCATGAGACTCCTCACTCCATCTTCTTCATTCCCAACCGTTACCGTTACACAACAATGCCCAAAATGCCTAAAAATCACAGCGCACATATCAGTGCTCTTTGTTAAAAAGGGAGGACTTCTTCTGTGGTAAATCCTGACATTTCTGGGGTTTTCAACGTTATGATGTCACACCTCAAACTGCTGAAATCACCATCCATGTTAGTCCTGCCATTCCCCCAAAGGTGAGGAATATTCAGATTCTCCTGCGTGCTCCACCCTGCCAGTGATGCCCACTGCTGACGGTTTAAAACAGCCTGACGGTCTACACCAGGGATACTCTGCTTTGCCCGGAGGCCACTTTTGCAAAAAATGACCGGAGGCCAGGGGCAACTTTCAAAGTTGTAATTTTCTCTTTTTTTGCACTGCTACCAGGCGGAAAACACTGCACTGAAGCATGTTTTGACTTGTAACGGCGCCTGATATTATACAGCAATTGTTGTTTGACAAATTAAACACAGTGGTTATGAATTGGGATGAGGTGCGAGGCAAGTTCATTGGTCCATTTTTCATTGAATGGCCTGTTTTCAACCTTTGACGTTTGCTGTCCTCACTTTGCCAAGAGGCAAATCCAGCCCGAGGACATTCGGGGTTTAGCCTGGACCATTGTCCGGGGGATTCTACCCTGGCACTTTTTAAAAAAACACAATACTTTTTGGATGCTTTTTATGCACTCTGGCACCTTATTTACATTCAAAGTAAAAAAAAAGAAAAATCTCAGTGTGAATCAGTTTATTTTCATTGTGAATTAGAAAATGGTTTTGGGGGGGGGGGTGGATTGAAGGTAATGGTTCTGTCTTTTGAGACAGACTGAAAAGCACATTAACTCTATTGCTGTGTAGGAGATGGATGATGGGCTGTAAAGTTGCAAAATCAAAATAATGAAGGTCTGGAAAATGGACCACAATTATGGCATGATTCTGCTAATCATTCCCCTGATGAAATGAAACTCGGGGTGAATGTGTCATTGTGACGAGAGGTGCAATAACGGTCATGCTGTCTCTGTAAAGTGCATGAATGTGTTATGGACTGCGCTCTCATTAAAAGCTGAAGAAAAACACGCGGGTACATGGAAGAGTAGAGAATGAGGTGGATGTAAAGAGATATCAGGTTTGCTTTTCTTTACTCTTTTGTTTTGATCGGCATGCCTATGTTTCTGTGTTTGTGTTAAAGCTCACATCAGTGGAGCTCACTACACTGTGAAGCCCAGCGGATGAGTATACAGCTGGCAACTAACTGCTCATTGCACATTTCACGAGCCTCCAAACATCACTTGGGTCCTCGCCAACTGCATGAGCTCAGGCTCTGCCATGCAGAACCAGCTAAATGAAGGATTCTTGTCACAGTTTAAGACAGAGGAAATTAATAAATAAGAATGTTTGCCTCCGTTGGGAGCAGAGGGCCTCTGGAGGAAAGGCGAGTGAAGATTTTAGATGTAGATAACGGGCCAGACTGAGGCTGACCTCTGAAGCACCGAGCCGAGCTCTGCGGGGGCATCAAACCACCCTGCTAACCTCTAGCTGCATGACAAATGCATCAGAGAATTAATTAACTCGATTAATGGTTAGTGTTTATTAAAAAGATGGTTGCAGTCCAGATAATGTACTAAGACTATAGACAGTAAAGAATAATGGATCTGAAGAGTGAGGCCAATGTGGAAGTGCCTTAAAACTTGAGTTCTGTCCTATGGCCAGCAGGGGGCGACACCAGAGGCTGCAAAAAGCCTCCTGGTCAATACAAGTCTATGGGAAAAGGACCCTATTTCTCACTTGGTTTATTACCTCAGTAAACGGTCTCATAATGAGTTTATGGTCTCAATCACTAGTTTCAAGTCTTCTTCAATACAGAACGATGTTCATTTTGTAAATTGTGGTCCCATTAAGAAGAAAATAGACAATAAAGCAGGGGATGTTTTGGAGCGTGGCTACCATGGCTACTGTTTGATTGACAGGCCGCTATGTTGGCAAAGGATAGAGGCTTAGCAATGCTAACCATGGCTCTGTGTACATTTACAGTAAATTGTTTTAACTTCATGGAAGTTTACTGTAACAGTACTGGTCCCCGAAAAATGTCTTGTCAAGCGTCCGGTAGTACCGTGCTAACCAAGCTAACTGCCAGCGCTAGCATTAGCTGCTAACTTAAGGGAATGTCTGCTGATTTTCAACCACCTCGTGTCACTGCAGTGACCGACATGAGCGTCTGGAGCTCCCCGATCCCCCCGCTGTTAAAAATCCACCAGAGGATTCGCGGCAGCCGGTTGAAAATCTGCCAACTTTCCCCTTTTCGGTAGGGGTTAGCTCAGCTTAGTGTGGCGCCATTGAAATGTCACTGTGCCGCATCGGCCGCGTCATCCCGCCCTGCCCCTTGACCTGGTAACGTAACGTCCGGTTTCAAAAGTGCAAGATGGCGATCAGAAGTGCCCAAACTCGAGGCTTCAAAACAGGAGTCCACAAACCAACGAGTGACATCACTCTTACTCTGTCCATTCTTTATATACAGTCTATGGTTGTCACTCACTCACTCAGTCACTCACTCACTCGGGTCTTGTTTTTATATGTTTCACTGAAGATACTGTTGATGCAATTAAGTGTTATATTAATGAAGACTATAGACCAAATTGGTGACCGCTTTCCGCCGTGACCCAGTGTCTGCTGCATGGTAGTTGGATAGACTATGAATTAACTTTGGCATAAAATGCAGACATTATTGTCCATGGTTAAAACAAATCACTCCTATTACCGTAACTTAGCTGACAGCTTCTAACATCTACAAACAACTCCTACACATTGTTGTCAAAAATAACATGACATAGAAAGTAAAGGCAAAAGTAGATAACTGATAAGTAGCTGATTGTACACTTTTTAGGACAGCTTGTGTGTATGGTAGGGAGATGCCACCACAGTAATGGCGACTTGTTTACTTCTGGTACTTCCCCGGATTTGTGTTTATTATGATTGCTTATTTGTTGGAGAATACATACTAGGGGTGTAATGGTACGTGTATTCGTACTGAATTGTTTCGGTACAGGACGTTCAGTTCGGTACACGTCATTGGTCTGGTACGCCCTGTCACACAAAAATGTCAAAATAGTCTATTTGTCTACTACTCGCACACGTGGAAGTGAAAGTGGAAGTTTTAGGGTTAGGGTTTTGGCAGCGTACCAGTTGTTGTTAGCTGTAGCATGCTAATCGGATTAGCCTGGTTAGCTGGTAACGGTAATGGAGGGAAAGAGTGAGAGAGGGAGGGAGTGAACATTTTGTGTACCATCACATCCCTAATACATACTGTATCTGGTCTCTGGTGACTCATTTCACAAAGAGGAAAATAATGATAATTGATAAGTAATGACAATTTGATAATTGTTCCAAAGCGTCTCTGTTCCTTCCGTCGGTTGCAACAGAATCTGTGCGTGTACCCAACCTAATCAATGCTGCCAGCTGCACCGGTTGCCTCTGTAACTCTGCATTTTGAATTTACTCAGCCATACAAACACTTTGAATTCACCACATGGGAGGCTGAGAATAGAAAGAGAATGAGGAGGAAGTAGAAAATCAGGTTAACATGCAGCACAGAGCCGCAGCCCACCCTGCCTCCATGTCATCTTTAACCTCAGCACCTCACTAATTGCTGTACAGGGCTGCCTCTCATCCTCTCTCCCCACCCCTCTCACCCTCTCACCCTCTCACACACACGCACGCGCGCACACACATTCATTGAGGTCAGAACATGGCCTGTAGTCCATGCAGGTAATGAGAGAGCATGTGTGTGGAGCTCCAGATGGATACTGTGTGGTCCTCACATGTACTCGTTTGTTTGACTTTCCTCCCCCTATTATCAGTGTGTGGCTGCTTCTCCGTGAATTTCTAAAGAAGTATACTTCCAACTACATCAACCACATCTGACACGCGCACGACTCCACCCTAAGCACCTCTTTTCCGACCTCAGACAAGAAGTAGATTAGGGCCTTTGGGAGACAGAACAGGAGGGCACCTCTGGGGGCAGACAGAGTGGCAACACAACCACAGCTGCAGCTAAACACGTGTATAGGGGAGAGTGGGGTAAAGTGAAACTATTTTTACTTGTGTTGTCCTCCATTGACATTGTTCTCGTGCATGTAATTTTAACACAATATGTGACACCAGCACGTAATTCTGTGTTAAGAGGTCGTGGTCATGTCACAGATTTCTGTGAGATCAGCCTGACCTGACATGCAGAAAATTATCTTTGACAAGCAAAAATAAGTTTTTCGGTGTAAATAAATACTTCAAATAATCACATCTGCTTCTCTACACCACAGATACAGAAATGATGGGAGCTACCTGAATTTCTGAAAAAAAAGGGGGGTTGGTCAACTTACCCACTGGCTCATCTTACCCCACTCTCGCATAGGCTATACTATAGAAACTGAATTGTTTTAGTTGCAGAATACAAAAGAACCACAAAGGAATAGAGCCAAATACTGACAACGCACACACACACTTTCCAAATATAAACCTCAGACCGGAAGATTAAGTCAACCAAACCCAAATCCTGCTCTCTGCGTCCTCTCAGCAGAGGTAAAGAGGAGACCAGCGGTGGAAACATAATCTCTCCGTGTTCACACAGTCAGTTCACACTGACCTGCCAACAGCAGCAGGCCGGTCACCAACCCCCTCTTCAACCCCAAACACACACACACACACACACACACACACACACACACACACAGTCACTCACTATCCACTGTACAGCTGTCCACCCGAAATGTAGCTTTAGTGAGATGCACATATTTCGACAAAATGAGAATAATCCAGAGTAAATATCCTTCTGCCAATCTCATTCAGATGGATTACAAAGAGGAACCATTCCCTTTCCAAATCCTCACGCAAAAGAAAAAACCAATTTCAACATGTTGATGCTATAATCTTGGGCCATTCAGTTAACATTAGCAAAAATAAAGTAGTCACTTACCAAAGCCAGTGGTTAAAGATTAGCATCTGAAACTAAGTCTCTTAAAGAAGTCGGGTCAGTTGCACACTTGTGTGTAAATCAGGGCTCCACATTAACTTTTTGAGGCATTTACATTTCACGTGTCCAGGCAAGGTGGGGCAAGTACATTTCTCTTCACTTGGCCTAAAAAAAACAGATAAAAACATTCTTTATGAAAGCTGCATAATTTAGGGAATATGTACAGGGAATATTGACAGGAATGTGCAATATATGAATGTGCTATTAGCCAATGACAGTATAATTACAAAAATAAAAAATAAGATAAGATTGCATTGATGTAATGCATCGTGCTATGAGCTGAGAACTCCGGTGTGCAAAATTTATAAAGTGCAGAATTCACAGGTGTGCAGGATTAACAGCATTTGTGCAGCTTGGAGTTAAAATATATATGCGAGAGCGTTTGCTGCGTGTGTGTTTGAACCCGCTGCTGTACAAACTCAGTGCCGCCCCACGGATTGACAGCTCTGGCAGAAAGGTAATGGGCGGCCACCTCTACATGCCCCTGTGTGTATGTGTCTGCTCCAGAGAAAGACTGGATGTGTGTGTGTGTGTGTGTGTGACAGCAAGCTAAAGTGCTATTCAACAGGTGTGTGCTGCAGTCAGCAGTAAGAGACCTAAAAGGCTTTAAAGTGCCCACACAGCCTTTTTACTTCAAAGCAGGAAATTAACAGGGACATGCATACATTTACTCAAGAAAATAAATGAAAGAGAAAAGTACTGATTTGAGTTTTTTTTTTTCAAATACTGTAACGATCGTGCCCACCATTAAACGAACAATAAGTCACAAGGGTGCAGGTGCGTTGAGGATCTGCCTACAGCAGTGCCACACACACACTACACCGAGGACACGTGCAGGACCTCACATAAATAAATTGTGGCCAACACTGTCCAAAGCATCCATGTCCCGTCTGTTTTAACGAGCCACCGCCTCGTGTCTTTGAGGCGGTCTGACTTCACTGTAGTTATAAAAGGATACAGATTGTTTCGCAGCAATAATGACTTGGCAGTGAGATTCGAGCCAAACTTTTGGGGTTGCCAGGCAACTCGAGCGACACCAGCGACCGTATATGGACATTTATTTGCTTTCAACGTCCCATCGCCGTGACTCTTTTTTTCTTCTCACACTTCCGATGTTTTTTTTGTTTTTTTTTCTCCGTAACTCTCTCGGTCTTTAACCGCAGACAGGTGTTTCTACAGGTTCTTCATCTTCTTTCTCAGCCTTTGTCACACTGTTGTCTTTCCATCTCGTACACTCTTATACAATCTCTCACTTCGTCCATCTGTCTTTGTTTGTCTTTCTCTTACTGTTTCTTTTTTTTCGTCCAAATAATGAGCTTGTTAGTTAAGGGGTGGGG
>JAOVVB010104855.1:0-12951 GCA_028570985.1 Heterobranchus longifilis | reverse complement strand
TTTGGTGTCGGGGCGATGTGTTCCGGCCTTAAAGGTGGCTCTCGCCCTCTCTCCCTGTCCCCCTTTGTGCATGTATCTCGACCCTAGCCTTTTGGTTTGTGTACAGTAACCATAGCAATGCACAGAGCTGACTGTCGCAAACTGCTGTAAAAACTCCAAATGAGACGCATATTCTGAATGTGCTGTATACATGTCCAAAGGATGCTCCTAAAACCTAAATAATACCGGCATATCCCACGTCTTAATCAGAAAATGTTATATTCAGAAAAAGGCCTTTTTCAGAATAACAGAATAATGACAATTTACAGGTCATGTAAACAGCATATTATGCTGTTTACGTGACCTGTATCAAATTTAGAATATTGTCATATTCTGAATAATAGTGGAATATTAGTGTGCATGTAAACATACTCAGTGATAGTAAGCTTGTTCAAGATGAACTGCTCCTTGCCTGGAAAGTGGGCGAGAGGCGGCAGCAGCAGCAGGAGGTGGTGACAAAAAGCTGAGTTTCCTGCAGCCTTCAGTCTGTAACTTTACAGGAAGTCACAGAAAACATTCACATCCTGTTAGATCTGACAAATTAAAATGTTATCAGACCCATATTTAGCAGGGGTGGATTAAGGTGGTCATGGGCCCTAGGCTACTCTTTGTGTGGGGCCACCTCTTACTCATCGTGCTTTACCAGAAAAAAAGTAATTTATTGCCGTGATGCTTACGTGTTGTAATATTACATGGCCCACACATACAGGCTCTCGGGCGCACTGACATTCACACAAACATTGAGACAGCCTTTACTATAAACTGCAATGCAACAGAAAAAGAAACATTCACACACATCTGTAAGCTGTAAGCTAAAACAGATTTTACTTTTTTTCTTTCTTACTTTTTTCTTTTTCTTGGTGTTATTTCAGCCCTTCTCGTTTTTGCACTCCTGGCTTCAGTATTGACCGATGCTTGTTAGCAATTGTGAAAAACTGTAAGCCTTTCTAGACTGACCTTTGCCACATGTTCTTAACATTTAACTCTACAGAAAAACAAAGTCAGACTCAGTGGTGCCTTACATGGTCATCTAAAGCCCGTTTTAACAACCTGGGCTGCCTGTAAGTAAATGTGACTCGAGTGACAAAAAAAAAGTCAAGGACTGCGCTGTAAAAAATAAATAAATAAAAAAGCTCTTTGAGAGGATACTGTTTCAGACGGCTTTTTCTTCTTCTTTTTTTTAGATACAGTAAATACAAATGAGAAGAAGCAACAAAAGCAGTTAACATAGCATAATGTTGTAAACCCCTCTGTAGCAGCACAACATATCAGATGTAATCACACTCACGCTGACAGCTGGGTGAGCCGAAATAACCCGGAGGGCAAGCGGTGGGCCCTATGCAGAGAGAAAGGAAAAAAGAATGGATAAAAAATAAAGAGGAATGAAAGAGGATCAACATCATTTTAAATGACTGTTTAAAGACATCTGTCAGGCTAAATGGTGGTAGAAACTGCAAACTTACCCACAATAGGTCCTGCAGGGGATTTGGTGGTCGTCTGGTAAACAGGATATCCTGATTTCAAAGGAAAGGCAACAAAATAAAGACCTCCATTGATGGGAAACTGTGATCAAATAAAACCTCAAGTGTCAACTTTATTTATCGCAGTGGGGAATTGCTTTTGTTGCAAGATTTAAAATAAAAACATAAACAAGAGAAAGTAATGCAGTTAGAGGCAAACATTATTACATATAAACAGTTCGACATTTTGGGAAATATGCTCATTCATTTTCTTGGTGGTTTTGGTAACTTTGGACAGAGCCAGGCTTGCTGTTTCCCCCGTTTCCAATCTTTATGCTAAGCTAAGCTAACAAGATGTTCCAATACCATTTATTCCTTCCTGATACTGATTCAGAGATATCGGCCGATACCGAGTACTGATCCAATACCAGTACTTTGAAAAAATTATATATATATATATTTTTTTTTTCCAACAGCTGCATACTACTAACCCTATATGGATGTGATATGGTTGCTATTGGTGTTGTATGGCCTGGCTCAGGTTATACATACAGACAATGGAATAACTTTCTTTTATCATCTAGTTTTACAGTCAGTCATAACAGAAAAAGAGCATTCAGGACTAAATTACGTGGTATCGGATCAATGCATAGACTTGCGTACTCACAGATACCAGCATTTTAGGCAGTATCGAAGGTATTTCCAATACTCGTATAAAGCTAACTGCTACATATCGAGCATTAACATACATACAGAAGAGTAATATCAATCCTCTTATCTCACTTTTGGCAGGAAAGCAAATAAAGTGTCAAACTACTCCTTTAACACTGTAAAGAATAATAGCCTTCTACCAGAAATAAACTAAATTGACATTGATCTGCTGTATCACACATACAAGTTGTAGAAATTCTATACAGAGAAGAATCCCAGAAACTCAGACAGCCGCCTAATGACTGCCAGCATGTTTAGACTAGTTTGTCAGCGCTAACAGCCTAGAGATAAGAGACCCAGTTTTAATAATAACTTCTAGTAATAAATCTCATCGCTCATAAAATGCCACGTCTGAATTTATCAGTCTACAATTAATTTCACATTTATATATGACATAAGAAACAATACGCCAGGGGCAGATTACAGATTTGTTGCTTTTTTTTTAATGTATTGTGACGGTATAAAACAAGCATGAACGTTTTAGATGAGACCACAAGTTAATCAAAGTGGTTTATGGTGAAAAGTATAATTAAGATTAGAGAAAAGGAAATGTGAATCTTTCCATGGATAGGATGCCTCTCTATGACCATTGTACGGACTAGTTAAACTAAGTTAAATTAAAGTTTTAAAACCCCCTCAGAGAAAACAAGTGCCTGTCAATTTATTCGAATTCCAGGAAGGCAGAAGCTGAATGCTGGAGCAAGTTCAACCAGAGACCTTGAAAAGGACTTATGTCAGTCAAAGACTGGAAGAAAAATAAAAACTACTCAAAAGGATGAAAGATGAAAGACTGGGTGGCTTATCTCTCTGCCCTGGCAGACACCTGAATCTGTAGCCAGATCAGAATGAGATAAAGATGGGGAAACTCTCCTTGTGTGTCTAATATCTGAGTTTATTTGTTTAGATGGAGGTTAGGCATGTGGAACCGAATCACTCAGTACTGTAGCATGTGCATACATCCTCCTGCATGTAGCCCTGCAGCATTAAAGGCATACTTCTTTGAGTATATAATAATAAGTCCAAAAAAGTTTTGCTCTTCCCTCAAGGGGAAAGCTGACAGACTGAAACACAAAAGGTTAAGAAAGAGTGAACATGAAACTGTCAGTTTCACCTGACTGCGTATACCTCGACACGCTGAGCTCCCAAACACTGACACATCCTTTTATCAAATGATACATTTTTCTCTGTTGCCCGTGATTCAAAGGGACAAGGGTAAACTGGGTATCCAGTATGTGATAAGAAAAAAACAAAAACTTACGAATGCACTGAGGGTAGTAATAGTATCCGTCAGCACAGCGATCACAGTTTTCTCCAGCTAATTGTGGCTTGCAGATACACCTTCCAGACCCCATTTCACAGCCGGCTGTCGTCCTTTCATCACACCTGCAGGCTGGGGGGGGGGTGGTCACATGTTTGTTGTTTTCAATGAACATTTACAGACAAACGTGCACACGTCTACAGATGCATCAATGTAGAACAACATGGACAAAAACAAAAAACAGAATTATGCAAAAATATATTTACTGTACTGTACATATCAGTGCAAGTACAGAAAGCTTACAACCATCCATCAGGGCCGCTCAATTATGGCAATAATCAAGATTATTTAGTTCAATACTGAGACCACAATTATTTGACATTGGCTTTAGAAACACCATGCATTTATTGAACTTAAAAGAAAATAAAAAAAATTTAAAAAAATAAAATAAATAAATAAATAAAAAGATATATATATATATATACTTTAAATATAATTCAACTGAAAAACAAAAAATAATAATAATAATAATAGAGAAATAAATAAAAAATAATATATAACATAAATATTTAAATAAATAATGTAAAAAATAATAACTAACAATTAATTGTATCAAAATAAATAAGATCAACTATGTTGTAATGAATGTTAGTGCACTTCTACAACCTACTAAACTCCTAAACTTATATGCAGCATTTTGGTAAACTATATTCAACATATTCAGTCAGTAACTCTGTGAAAACAGATGAAAGCGCACCGCTGTAAAGGAAAGGCTGGATTTATAACACAAGACAAAACGAGAGCATCATTGTGAAACGGAATGCGGCACAATAATAATTTTCTTTTGATTATCTTGTTTTCATAAATGTTGGAAGCCAAAATCGTAATTGAAAATAAAATTGGATTAATCGGCCAGCCATATCACCTATCATCTCAAAATGAGAGCAAATAATGATTACTGAATCTTTACTGACTCTGCTTTTGCCAAAACGAACACCTTCCTCTGCTAAGCTGACTTAATTGAGTTTGTGGATTTTATGGTTTACTTTTCAAAGCGCTCAGGGCAACCAGTTTAATTCCACTACTCTCTAATATCCAAACACAACTGGCAGCTATTTATATGGCGAGGAGCAGCCATGGACCATTAAAGTCATGTAAACAAGAGCGGAGCCCAGTGTAGCAATAATACAAGCGCTGGTGCCAGTGGTGCTTGTGCAATGGTGCCATTTGTGTCTGTCTCAAACAAGACGCTGATGCCTCTCTTTGAATATAACTCTGTTTTGGCTTCGCATATTCGTCATACATACTGCAGGTCAAATACCAACATGGTGAGACATTATTTAGCTTGTGCTGTACAGTAATCTGTAAATCTGACAGATGGCAAAATTCAAACCTGACAAGTAACGTTTTCATGATCTGCTTTCATTGCATTAATTAAAGCTGCGGCAGAAACTGATTTGAGATGGTATCTGAAGAATGTGTTATCTCACTTGTTTAATATAACTTAATTATAAGATAATCATTTAATTAGATATACATTGCAGCACCCACACACGCAACAATCATTTTAACCCTTTGAACTCTGCAATAGGAATGGTCCGCCGCCTACATTGGTATTTTTGCTTATTGTGATGGCATTTCTAGGAGTATCTTCAAATGCTTCATATCCCTAAAATCTGTACAACCTAAGCTAAAAGGTTATGCAAGTCAATAAACCATAATAATTGATTAAAGTATTGAAATTGTGTTTTTATCAAATTTTACTAAATAAACACACAAAACATATTGATCCAAAATATTTCTGAATATAGAACATTAACAAATATGAGTGCTAAGGCGCTTGCAAAAGTTTTTGTTTTTGGACCGCACGTCATGTATTTTGATGATGTTATCAACAGTGTACTTGCTGGCTCAAAACACAGAAGCCTTTTAGCTTTCTGCAGCAAAAGAATGAAGTCTCTAGCTATTATGGTTCTCATTTTAGATTTAAACAGGATCATATAAACCACGCCATCACACCGCAGCCATCGGTGAGAGGTCCATTTTCAGAAGGTTAATATCTATATTTAGACGGTTAATGTCCATATCTAATCCCCCCCGCCTCCATTGTGTAGAATTGAAAATTGGGCATTTCAATGTTACATTAAATCAAGAGGGCAAACACAGAAAATGCAACTCACGTATGCATCCAGTGGGAGACTCGGGAGGTACTCCGTAAGGTCTGTAGAAACCTTCAAGGCATCGCTCACAGTTCACTCCAGCAGTGTTGTGCTGAAGAAGAACAAACAAATAATGCGTGAGCCATAACTCCTACATAATAAAACATGGAGAATAGAGTAGAAGACATCTTTAGATGAGCACAAGAGTCCTCTTTGCTTTGTAAAGTACAATCTCTCATTTAAAATGCACATTGATGCATTTGATGGGACACAGTGCTTTCATATATTCTCTGCATCTGTATCATATTCCAGAGGGATATCATATTAACATAACTTTATTTTGACTAAAGAAGATGACACAAATTCAATTTCTTGGAGTTGTGAAAGCAGTGTGTGTAAATGGAAAGAGTTTGTTTCCATCTCATAAAACGGTGCCATATAAAATGCTCCATAGAGGACTCACACATAGAAGATACACACAGACGACATGGAATTTTTCTTCATTTTTTTATGCCCTCCTCCTCCCCTACAACCACACACATGCACACACAGGAATCAGTTTAGACTTGACGTGCATTTCATACCTGGCAGTTGATGCACACTCCTCCTCCGTCGTACCTTCTGAAGGTGTCTAAACTTGCTCCCCTCCTTTCCACCTCTGGGTCGTAATGACAGTCAAAGGCATGGGAGAAACACTGGCAGGCTGAGGAGGAAACCCCCGAGACACACAAAAACACACACAGTTATTCTATATGCCTCAGCAAATTACCTCCGCTGTCTGTATTTAAGCACCTTAAGCTACTCATTCTCCAAAAAAGGAGTTTTAAATCTGGTTGTTAAGCATGAAGAGAAACTACAAAATCCAAAATTAAACAAGAAAGCACATCCTCTTCCTGTATACCACCCCTGTGTCTCCTTAATGTTTATGAATGGTTAGGGTGCATCTCCACTGAGTGCACTGATTAGAGTCTTCTTCATCTTTCTCTCTCTTTTGTGGCAGATCATTTTTCACGAAGGGAAAATTTGTCAGCAGTCCAAAGCAATTAGATTCCAGCTGACACCGGCTCTGCTGGCGGACTGGATGGCTCGCCGATAAGCTGCTCGCACGGGGGACTATCTGGTAGGCTGGCGCGGGCCTGGCTAGCCGGCTGACTAGCTGGCTAAGCTGATGAAAAAAAAGAGCTGTTATCCTGGAGCTAGTTGTGCACGGTGCTGTTCATCATACATACCATATGAGGAATGTCCTCTCAACTCTTCACGGAGGCTCTCTCTACAACACCATAACAGGGCATCCACAACACGGCTTAAATATCAGAGGCAAGAGGACACTTCAGTCCACTCCGGGGGCCGTAATTCAAGAAGCGAGCAGCAGCGCGGGGAGTAGCAGAGTGTGGTTTTGTTTACAACATTGAATCAACCATTGTACATGTACACTTACGGTGACACTCATTGGGGCTGTCAACAGTTGCAGCACGCCACGGCTTCTGGTTAAAGCCTGGGCAGCAGCGGTCACATGACTCACCGCAGGTGTTGTGCTGGCACTCGCACTGGAGTCTGCAGACAGGAGAGGAGACACCTGGATTTAATGATGCTCAGATTGTCATTTGCAGCACAAAACCCCAGAACTTTCTTTAAACCCACAATAATTGATTTTCTTTACTCAGCTGGGGGCAGCAGAACAAGCTGTAAACACAGACATATTATTATCTTATTCAGTTGTTATGTGTCAGCAAACAGCTGCCTATTTATACATGCAACACATGTTTCAGACAACCTGATGAATGTAAGTCCACTCTCACTCTACTTTTAGCTCTGTTTTGGTCTCCACCAACTCCTGAGGGAAATATCTGGCTCTTTAGCTGCTAGTAGCGCTGGGCTCATTATTAAAAAATATATAATTTATTACTCATTGCTCATTACTCTTTTCAAAAATAATATTATTACTTTACTTATTACTCCCTGCCAACAGCAATTTGTTTCACTACTTTTTATATTACTTTTCCCACAAAATTGGTAATTGTGTCCTTTCTCCTCAAAATTCAGACTTTGCGTGTGCGCCTCTGAATGTCAGGCTAATCGCCAGTAAACGCAACTAAAGCTTCAAACTAGCAGTTTTTTTTCTGCAGCCTATGAATCCATAAAAGTTACTGGCTTGATGAAAAGCACACCTGGCTCAAACAGAATGAATCTGGGGATGTGATTGGATTGTTGGATTACAACAAAAGTCAGGTTGTAAGGAGGTTTTTATTAGTTGGGTAATATTATTACTTAAATTGTATTTGTAATTCGTTACACTACTTGTTACTGGTGAAAGTAATATTATTACTGTAATGCGTTACTCGTAACTAGTTACTGCACAACACTGGCTGCTAGTGCTAACTTTGCCTGTCTGTCGTGTGGTGCTGGTCAAGTGGCGTATCAGAGCTTTTTCCTGAAAATCAAAACAGTAAAGCTGGGTGCCTTAAAACCAAAACAATGAGCTGAAAGACGCAGAGCTGAGAGGAACTGCAGAGTCAGGTGATGATTCTGTGTGTTGGTCACTCAATACCTTAAACATTATGTCATTTGGTCCATTGTTGATATAAAAACATTGATAGGGGCAGCTTTAAGTCAATGGGTCATTCATTTAAAATGTCCAAGTTGCTAGTAAACAATGAAACACAAGGAAGCATCCATGAATGCCATGTTGTTCTGTTGTTTTGCTGCTCAGAATACAGAGGACAACAGTGGTTCAAAACAGCACTTTATCACACATCTTTACCAACTATTGACAACATCACAGCCAGTAAACAGAGTAACTCGAAGAATCTGCTGCCCCTTACAATGGTGATGTCTGTGAGGTAATTGTCCTTCCTCAGAAACAATTCACTATCACTCAAATCACTCGATCTGGCCACGTCGCTGTGGTCTTTGCCTCTATGTTTCCAGCATTAAGTCATCTCAGCACACTGTTTATACACAGGAGCCCTTTGTAGGAAAAGACTATTCTGCTCTGTTAATGAGTAAAAAAAATGGAATGGATTTACTGGTTGAAGTTATACTTCAGAGTTCAGGTTATAATTAATGAGTAATGAGAAATACTTCAACCAGAGCTTTCCATACGAAATGATTGTGTCAGATATTTATAGCACTGCTTAAGATGAAGAGCTTTACTAACCTGTTTGGGTTGCCGTAGTTACGCCCCCCACCACACACCTGTGCATGCCCGTGACAAACACAGCGTCCACCGATGCTGATGTCTTTGATACTATAGTAATACTGTCAACAAATAGGGAAATGTTATAAGCAGCACCATTTCAAAGTAATAGCTGTGTTATCTACAATATCAATAAATGTATAATAGTCACATACATCCAAGAAGTTAAAGAAGTTAAATGTTCTTCTTCCAGTCTGAAGAAGAACATTTAGCTGGAAATCTGTGGATGTGCCAAATTACAAATTGCCACAGTGTGCAGACCTTTTCTTATCTGCAGCATCACTCACACCAGAACAAATGTCTGGCTTTGCTTAGCAGCAGAAGTGAGTCACACATTTTGACTAGTACAAACGTAAACCATGATCCATGACCTGAGGCTGGTTTCATGGGGTGAATCAGTGCATTATATTCAAGATAAGATAAGAATTATCAGCTGACACACATTTCAGTGACTTCCTTTAGGTTTTCGCACTGAAGAGTCCTTCTACACTTCCGTGAGTTTCGCCGGTATGTTGAGAAAAAAACACCCGCATTTCAGTCACTTTCTTTAGGTTTAGGCACTGAAAAGAGTCATACAGTTTAGAAAAAAACATCATGGTTTGGATGTTAAAATGTTGTTTCAACCAGGATGTGAACTTGGGTCTCCGGCGTAAAAATCATGGGTTTTTTTTAGGAGTCAGCCACCACCCCAACCTACCTCCGTTTGGATGCTCTATATACATCTGGCTCCCGCCGTTGCCATAGTAGCAGTTACAATTATATCAATCGATGATGAATGAATTGACAAACAGCCTTCTAGTTGGTACAGCAGACCCCTACTGTCCTAGATATATGGGACTGATATAGAATGATAAGGGCCATTCAATCGCGTGATATGATTCGAACCGGGTGATCGAATTATGACCTTAAAATTCCACAAATCTTGGCTTTGGAGAATTGTGACACCCCTAAGTGCCATATTATGCACCTGCTGCCTGGTGGAGCTGTCCAAGCCAGTCCTAACTGTCTCCACAAAAGGAACTACCATGACGACTGGACAGACAGATCTGGCATTTGGCCCTGACAAGGACGAATGTGTGAACAGGAGGGAGCAGGTCAGTGCGTTTGCGTCAGCAAAAAGGAAGCAGGAGGGGGTAGGTGCTGCAGAGTTGTAAATGCGGCTTTGCGCAAATGGGAAACAAGAGTCTGCCAGCATGACACCTGTGTGTGAGGTCGCACGGTATGTGCCTCACCCTGCGTGTGACGGTGGGATCTCTCTGGGCCTTGGAGATCAGGTGGCCCAGCAGGGTGCTGGTGCGGAGGAAGTGCAGGCGGATGTTGGTGGCCTTTGTGAAGTCTCGCAGCACGGGCGAGTAGGTGAAGTTTTTGGACCCCGGCCGACCGTTCACCAGAGACACCACGATCTGGACGACACAAATGTATTTATTTGAGTTTGAGTTTATTTGCATTCATGCGCACAGTTAACAACTGAATAAAAGCATAATTTACATAAATAAGATAGAAATATATCTATACATGATTGTACATTGTAAAACTATACATTCATCTGTATACACACATGCACCCACACATTTATACACATATGTAAACATTGATAAATATAACCATACACTTACATACAACCAAAAAATGCCATAAAACAACAATATACAACACAAACACACTAAAAATATATTTAAAAAACACACAAACAAACCCCAAAGATATCAATCGTTTGTTCCATTGATTGTTTTTTATACCTCATATAATGTAGTATTTTTGGTTTCATTTTCCAAGAACTCAATATGATATTTTACCTCTCCGTTCTCCAACGGGACGATCCGTGAGTAATCCGTGGTGCAGAGCTGGTCATCATCATGTACTATACGAGCATTCGGCTGCTTTCCGAACTTTTCAATACACTCACGCTTTGAATCTGCCAAAAAAAAGAAAAGAAAGTCTTTCAACCTATTCCATTAATTTTTCATTCTAATATAAGGACAATAATATTATCAGATGGATGACTTCTGTAAAGCTACTCTCTTATCACCCAAAAGTTGTGTTGCGGTGCCAAAATACCTTGTTTTTACAAATCAAATAAAACTCAGAAGGTAGCGAACAAGAAGTATTTCAATTGATTCATCTGGATTTAAAATATGAAAAAAAAGTATATAGTGTTCAATTTGTGCATTAATATGTTTTTGTACTATTGTTAATCTGACATTAATAGGAGGAGTAACATCCATTTGCAGTATTTGTGGAAAAAGAAACAAAGCCTTCAAAAGCATTATGGGAGCTGTTAAAGAGTCTTTGCATGAACATGAACTTGGATCCAGTAAAAATGACGACAAAGACAAACTCTGATATTGTAAATCTGATGAGTCACAGCTGTGTCTCCTGGCAATCTGTGTACACAGGTGCCTCCCGGATATTAGATATCATAGCTCAGATATGCCAACTCAGCAAATCCAGAGTATGTATTTAGGTATGATGTTCAGGTAATTTGGAAATGGAATGACATTACAGGCCTATAATTAAGTCTGAAATGTACTGCATGCCACCACTTGCTATTTTATACACAAACTACCCAAAGCATAAAGGTTTTAAGCCTGACATTTATTATGGAATTCATTCAAAGTTAAAATGTTTTGTTGTTAGTTTTGATTTCCTCTTTTCCACAACCACAAACACACACACTTCCTGTCTTAAATTCTTGAGCAGGCTGATCAGTGTGCCAGGATTAACTGTGCGCTAGTAAACAAATTTTAATCCATCTTCACAATGGTTCTTTTTCAGAGCAGACATTTTGACTTGTCATGGCAGGAATAACAGGTATAATTAATAACGGTAATAATGGCTGCATTCCATTCAGCAGTGCAGTTCCGGGGCTGTGGTGCTACATGATGGATCTCTGGCACGGCTTAGCGGTCCATTGTTAGTTACACCTGTGCATTTCCTTGTATAGAGTCAAAATGTCTGCCATGAAAAAGGCCTATTTTCAAACAAAATCTGCCAATTATGATTTAACAACTGTTTATTACAAAGACAAGATAACCCTCCATATCTGTGTTTTTGTGATTTTGACAGGATTTTGTTAATGAGTGGTTGCTGCTGTTGTGTTTTTGCACTGTACTTCTTATGAATCACTTTCCAATCTCTTTCTGTGTATTCCAAACACACCATCTGAAGAGAAAACCTGCTACCAAGTGCAAAAAAATAAAAAGTAAAAGACAAACATGCATTCCAGATTTACTAGATTTACTCACAAATCACTCACAGTTGGGCGTTATATGTGTAAGCAACTTTAGCTTCTGATTTCCAGCCCATAATCTGACAGACAACTCCAGAGGGAAATTCAATCTTAATGTTTCAACATTTGATTCATAGCACAATTAAAGCAGCTACAAGGAGATTTTAACTGGTTATGACACAGTCTCAATTTAATAATGATGCTTTTATATATTTATATATATATATATATGACCTAGAGAAAAAGAGAAAAATAAATTTACCAAAAAGGAAAGAAAAGCTAAAAGGGACAGTGATTCGAGTCAACCTTGCTCAGTTGTTCAACAGATAAAACAATCCTGAACTGGTCCCTTTTCCTCCTTGACAGGTATGTAATATGTCTATTTTATTTAAGAAATACATTGCAAGTTGTGATTTTGCATCAATATATTAATTTACATTGATGACTAAAACAAAGCCACAAATAAACAAAGCCACAAATAGATACATTACCTCATTGTTATGCATCCTGCAAACAACTGTAAGTTAAATAAGTTGCGTCTTTCATTCACTTGCTTCCAAAAAAAATGCAAGCACTAGCCAGATCAAGATCTTCACGACACGAGGCGGTGGTACTCATGGAAACACTACCGGTTTTGTCCACAGGGGCCGCCAAAATCAACACAAAATGAAAGTTTGCTGTAGTTGCCTTAGTCTGGCTGGGTACGTAAGCAGTGTCGGCATAAAGCCTTATACTTCCGTCGGGAGGAAACTCCCGGCCGGAGGAAGTCCCTTGGTTTAAAGAAATATAAACAGGCCAGGGAGTTGTTTGCACTATACCAGAGTGAAAGACATTCAATCCAGACCTACACCCCAGCGTGGACACAGTGCTGTGGAGATAGGTCTGATAGGCGAGACTAT
>JAOVVB010104808.1:0-12952 GCA_028570985.1 Heterobranchus longifilis | reverse complement strand
AAAATGTCATGGCAACCCATTTAATAGTTGTTGAGACTTTCACTCAAAAGCACAAATGTGAATGTCATGGGGACATTCGTTGCATCTGTCTCCCCCGCCAGGCCAGTCCTATGTGTGTGTGTGTGTGTGTGTGTGTGTGTGCAAAATGTAAAGAGCTTTGGATAAAAGCTTCTAAACCTGTGATTGCAAAGAGGACATTATGTACAACAGAAACCATGTGGTTCTTGATCGAAGGAGCATAATCACAATATAAAAGTTCTGTATTTATAAAGCACAGTTCAACATTAATGTTTTTTTTTTCTTCATTTCCCTGATTGGGCAAGTGGGTCAGAAATCTACTTGCCCAAAGTCAATTTTTACTTGTACACAAATTGTTAGGGCTGTCTTCGATTAAATAAATTCTTAGTCGACTAACACCATTACGATTTTGTCGACTAATCGATAATCGCCAAATCTGTAAAACTGAGTTTCTTCACCAAGAATCATGCAAAAGCACCACTTTAAATCTTATGTTTACCAGAGATGTGCTCATACGTTTCTTGGAAATAAGTCGTTCAGCATGAAAAAAGCATAAAAAATGACTAATCCACAAAAGAATTCTTAGTCGACTAAGACTGAGTTGTTAATCTACGAGCCTGACGTGGCATTTTACTTTCCCCGGGCAATCCTTATTGTCGAGCCCTGATTAAGTTGCATTTTTTTGTAGTTGTGATCAAGTTGTGCATGTTTTGTATCGCGAGGAGTCTGTAATTCATACTGAGATAAAGTAAAATAGAATTTGATGCACCATTACCAAACATTTTACAAGACACTACTAGAAAGAAGGAAAAAAAAAAAGTTTTGATTTCCTCAACAACATTATTCAAAATGCCATTTGTCTGAAATCAATGAGCTAGAAAACCCTTATAATTCAGTTTAGACACATGCCATATCTGTTTACCTGATAGCATCTATTGATTGTCTGGAAAAGACAGAAAACAGCAGTAGAATAAATCAAGGCCTTAGAAACGAGCTCTCTTATGGCTTTGGGATATAAAACACCATGATCCGACGTCTTTACAGTAAAAGGAAAGTTGAAACTAAAGCAGAATGGTTGATGTTGGTTTTTAGCTGTAGCTATATTTGAAATTTTCTTCTTTATAATTTGTTTTAGTCTAGACTGTAAACAAGCTGAGACAAGCTGCTTTATGAGGGAAATAAAAACAGCCATGGTCATGCTGTCGTCTTTGGATGTCAGTCAAGGTAAACATTCTGCGGAAAGTGTTTGTCTCATAATGTCTCCACTTAGTAAGTAAGGGTAAACCTCAAAAGCCTCAATAGAATACATTATGCAAATCAGGAATAATAGCCTCACAGAGCTGTAGACTTTCAGGCTTTAGTATGCATATCGTTCTTATTGCTAATTGATATGAATCACACATTAATGACAGAACAACATTTCATCAACTATGTGTTTATAGGGTTGTTATAGTTACGTGTCCTTCATCTCTGACACGTTAAAATCTGAAAGGACGCAGTGAACTCACTATCGACGCATCGGATGCACCCCTATTTTTTTCCCTGATAATGCCATGCTACATTGTAAACAACAAATCATCGCTGTCAAAAAAAAAAAAAAAATCCACAGACCGGTCACCATTTCCTTCCTGTCTGCACATCTTGCACAGACGAGTTCCCGTGTTCATCATCTCAGTCGTTGCGGGACTAAAGAGACGCGAGAGAGACTAAATGCCCTTGCTGCTGCAACAAGACCAAATCTTGCAGCACAGATTTCATTTTAACAATCAAGGCTACAAACCTGGTTTTGGTAAAGAAACTCACGTGGCCACTGATCGACGCTGTATTGAATGTTAATGATGACCCATACAACATCAAACACAAGTTTAACACTACAATTTATCAAAAAAACACACATTTTATAGGGGACTCAATCAAAAGACACACTCAGATGACCACCTGAGGGTCCTGGGGACTCACTATATTGAACCAACATCACTGATATAATAATAATCATAATAAACCTGTCAGCAGCTTTCTAAATTGTAAGAAACAATTAGCAGTAGTAGTAAATATAAATGGGTAATATGACCTGGGTTATACTTAAAATGGATATGTTTTTTCTGACATAAAAATATATTCCAGTTGAATTCATTTTCTCAAATGTTCATGAATGAATGCAGTACTTTAACTGTAGAACTGTGTCATTTTGACACGGTGAGAAAAAGCATCACTACCTCAGCTTTGAGCAAACATAAATTGCAAGTCAGCCTGAGACCGCATTAAGCCCTGTACAATAACCTCTGAATGATAACAAGTCAATCAGGAATTCAGCCTGCAGCACCATCCCATCGCTTACTTCAAAGTCTTCAAAACTTAAAAAAAAACAGCTTACAGTGGTTTGGAAGTTTGAAGCTCTTGCTGGTCCTACATTCGTTCCACATTCACGAGGAACACTAACGATAAAACCCATGAAACTCTTTGTTTAAAGAGCAACAGTTAATATTTCAAGATCTCCTCCACTCAAAAATGTGTTTTTCTTACGTTTATGTCCCCTAGAATATCTGACCATGACTATACTGACTTGTATAAGTTTGTCACTAGAGTAGCGTGTGTGTGTGCGTGTGGGCGGCTGTGCCTGCATGCGTGCAGGCGTGCGTGAAAAGAAATGAAGCAAGGACAAAATGATCAGTATTAATATTGAGTTGCTAAATGTAAACTCACTCTGTTAGTTTTGCAGAATAAAAACTAGCTTCGACAGCTGACTTCTAATATCAATGCAACACATTAAAATGAATATTCAGATAGTTCTCGCCAGCTTTGCATTGAATATAGGTGCATTTAAAAAAAGCAAAAGGTTGACTGTTAATATATAAAAGTTCAGTGTTATTGGTAGACTAATAGTAGTTTTGAGTTACACGGTTCTTTGCACCAAGGAGCATCAGAATTCAGAGAAATGTGCAGGGAGATCACAGTGGAAGCAAAGAGCCATTATAAAGCCATTTAGCAGACAGCTCCCTGCACAGTAGCAGGGTAATGAACAGGGCTCAGCTGAAGGGCTCACTCTCTGAGGAGTGCTACATTTACTACTTCCACTGAGACAGGTGGTGGAAAAACAAAGGATTACCCGAGATTCAACTGGGACAGTCTTCATCTTATTATGACGCAAAGGGGAAAAGCTGCATCACCTTCGAGGACAGCACGTCGTCCTACCTCAACCACTAAATAGATTGTTGTCAGTGTTTTTTTTTTAAACAATCTATGATGGTTAAAGTATGTCTTCACTGATTGTTGCCAGGGAAACAAAGAAATCATTATTTAAAAAACTGTTTTAAAGTAATTCAACATTTTTAAATGAGCACAAATTCAATCATACAAACAACTTTTAATAATGGATGCAACACAACAGATAAATATCAGCCAACGGTGAATGTCATCTTATTTGCAGATCTGCCGATTGCAGTCAACAAGGCGAATATCGGACGATATTTCAGTGCATCCCTAGTATTTCTGTGTTTAGGCAACTAAAAATACTTAAGATTTAGAAAAAAGAAACCAAGGTTGACTGTTGGTAGGAGACAGGATGTGAAGTATTTCGGGTCAAATTCTTTATACCATCACTCATCCACCCTAACCTCCTTTGTGTAACTTTTCTCTGTGCTTTAGGAAGGTCACTCTATTTCTCTCTTTGGTAATAAAAAAGTACATAACTGAAATGACATTCCAAGCTTACTTTAAAAAAAATCACCATAACAGCTTTCTGTTATCTAAAGAGTCGTTAAAAGTCAAACTTTTTTTTTTCTCATACTCGACTCCAAAAGCTTCTGATGATTTCTGTAATGCACTTGTACTTCTTGTCTCACTGGGAACTCTTCAGCAATCTACAAACCCGACAGTGACTTTTGCAACATAACCATACACTATTTCCATCTTCTTTTTATCCCCATAAAAAAGTGCAATATACTTGAAAAATGCAAGCACAACCCACATAACAGACATGTACTTGTCTCCCTCCTAGCAGAGCCATGCATCTGTCCTGTATTAAAGCCATAAACTTATAAACACATCAATTCTCCCCGTCCCGAACCTTTTCTAATACATTCCCGCAGCTCTGTTGGTGGGGACTACATCTGTTGAAGATGTGGGGTTGTCTCCCTCCTCATCTCACTGCCAGCTGTTTCAAAGCCTCCAGCAGCCATAAACGTTAATTTCCCTCATTTACATTTCAATCTTTCACCCGTCCTTAGTTTTACTATTGTCGAATGTAGCCAGACATGGTGGCATGCTGCTCACTCCAGGATTGTTCCTGTCTCAAAATGAGGCAAAGGTGGCGTATCAACCATGACCTCCTGAACTGTGATTTAATTATTTGTTTTTATAGAATAATAAAGGTAAACATGCGACAAGTCTCAGGCAGCCAGTTAAGGTTTGGCTATGACTTGGATGACTGTATAACTTTCAAATTATAAAGATAAATACAGAATTTTACCACCCAAAGCAGATTTATTTTCATTATGTTGCTCACATTGAAATAACACTAAAATAAGAACACTGACACTTTGTCAGAAAAGTGTTAATTCAACACTGTTTTATTTTTGGATTGATGATTCTGCTGCTGCAATTAAATTTGTTGTTCAAGTTTGAAGTAAGGCCACATTCAAACCTTGGCATTGTGTTACAAAAAGGCAACTTTCTCATTCATTTCAATGAGATCATTGCATTGTAATTTTTTGAAATGAGAGCCAGCATCAATCTTTAGTAAAGCTAAAGCTATACAGCTTCATAACTTTGCAACTCCATGTCCCACTGGAAAATGAAATATTTATTGTCAATTTCTATAAAAAAAAAAAACAACTCTAGGAAAACTGCAGTTAAAAGTAGGGACATTGCTGAGCCATAGTTTTGGGATCAGGGACAAACAAGTTATTTTGTAATGGAGTAGTGTCTATTTAAAGCCTGATCACTTCCCAATACTGTACTCAGGATGCAAACTCTGCTCTGCAGTGTCATGTGCTTTGTTTGCCCACATCCATCTCCCTGACCTCCACATCCTTTACATTTCCATCTATAATAGGACAATTTTTCATTGGACCTAAATGGTACCTGTGAACATAAATCATGATTGTATTTTGTTTGCATATAAACATAACACGCAGGAGAGGTTTGTGTTATAATTTGACAATAATGAGCATGGCCAGCACTAAGCGCAGTCAGTCAGTCTCTGGTTCAGATGTATTGTTGGATCTGTGGCATTGATCGACACAATGGTTCACATTACATCTGTGGGTGCTGGGTATGAATAGGTTGCATTCACATACTGTGTATGAAATTAACTGTTAAACCTAAATGCTTTGTTCGATGTTAAAACCAGCTCAGTGTATGAGGAAAAATATGGTTAAAAGTGAACTGGGTGATTGTGGGCAGGTCCAGTTACACTGGGACACAATCCATGCAATTAAAAAGAAATGAGAAAATAAAATCAATGCAGATCACTTACACTGTGGTGACAAAAGACTCAACAGGGGACAACACAGACCTAAATCTTAATTAGCAAGAATATTGATGCTGCAGCACAAAGGGCAATCCAATGCAGGATCACACTGTGCTTAAATGAAAGTACCAAACATGTATCACAGGTCTCCGTTCTGAAGTAAACAGGAAGAAACTTTACAGTCTATGTTAAAATCTAATCTGCAGTACAGTATTCAGTCTGCCTCCAGTTATAATTGAAAATAAAATGGTGACTAAAGGTGAAGAGGTAGTCCCAGAACTCATTGTTTTTCCACATGCCCCCCAGTGCTTGACTTGTAATAGAAAAATCCAGAGTTGGAATCTGTCTTTGCTCTCTGGGCTGGCATGATCCATCATGGAGGAATCTGCTGGTTAAGACTTGAATCTTTGGCTCAGTTTAGGTTTAAGATGTTAGCTCAGTATTATGTCCTGTTAGCAGGGCAGTTAGAGGATAGTGTGACCGATCACTCAAACTGGGCTTCTTCTATCTAATAAAACATGTTTACAATGAGAGAGCTTGTAAAATAAAGCGGCGAGCTGAATTAATCAGTAGTTTTAAATGTCCACAAGTCTGTAATAAGTTGAATTCTGTCTGTGCCAAAAAGACTGCAGCAAGTTGCAATACAGGGGTTATAAAAGAATCAATTAATCCATCATTTTTTATTTGTACAGCACATAAACTGCAATGAGAGGGCTTATAAAGTGCACTACGTTTTGTTGGCAGGGGCGGCAGAGAGGTAACAGCATTTTCACCAGAAACATGGAGAGGACACGCTGCTCCACTCAACTGGCTGCTTGATGTTTTCCCTCCTTTGGAAAGTAAGTGACGTACACTATCGTGGAATGCACCTGATTGGATAACTGCTCCTGTTCTTTGCTCGCCGTTGAAAACCAGAAACAACTAATCCACCAAAATCTATTTCTGAGAAATAGGCAATGCAACTGCTAAATCTTGTTTTATTTTAGTGCTGCATCACCTAGTTTGACAGTTTTATGAGCCGGCCGCGTCACGCTGGATATACCTTATTTGCATAAAGTTGAGATCTAGTCCACAAAGCGCTGTAAGCCCAGCCTCTACGCAGAAATGTTGATCCTGACTGAAGGCTCCACCTGTACTCGCAGAACTAGGGTTACTATCTTTCAAAATAACAAATTATCACAGAATTGTAAATCATTACGCTCTGTGACACTCATGGACTCATTAATTGATTTGCTATACAAGGAAACCTTTTAAATGTATGGTGTGCAGCCTGGACATTATTAGCCTCTATGGAGTATTAAAGTGCTTAAATGGGGTTTCAGTTGACCAACATGTCTGCTCACAATACTCACATTCAGCTCCTTTCTGATTCCCATTACAGTCATTCTGTTAGTTTGGACTGATTTAAAGACGAAAAATACATAAAAACATATCTTTTACTAAATGGGTTAATTCTACTGTTTGATGACAATGCCGTGAATAGAAAAAAAGTGAACAGCAGTCAGAACAGTTTAAAGGTAAAGAGAGCTTAAGAGGGTTTATGAGGGCTTCCTTTCATGTGTTTAAAGGTGCACACTGTGATGTTACCCTCAGAATAAATGTAGCATTGATACTGCATGCTTAACACAAACAACAGCAGAATCCCCTCAAAGCCTTATCTGTGAGCATGATGTGCCGGTAGCAAATGGATTTATTCTGTAGGATTAGACCACCCAGATTGTCCCTTGTGTACCTCTTGTTGGCACCAAAAAAACCCAACATTTAAAAAAAAAAAAGTACAGCACTATGTATACATTTCTTGTTTTGCTAAATATGAATAATCATCAGAAAATACACTGAAATTGTGGAAACATATCCTGCACTCTTGACTTGCTCGTACATTGATAGGGACAGGAATCTATGGCGCTTTTTCTAACATGCAAGACAACACACACTAGAATGAGACCACTGCAAGGGTAAACACCGACGACAGCAATCTGCAGGTTATTCACCCTGGACTTCTGTTTGCATTCAGAGAAAGTGAAGGCAAACAAAATAAGTGGAGTAACAATTACAAAGCAGCTGTGCTTTTGTTGAATCTATAGATTTCTCTACACTTCACTGCGTATTAATTATGTATGTGGAATGATCCCACTGTGTCTGTGTGACATGTGATTATAACTAGCCTGAGAGCATAACAATTGGATTATCTTTTAACTTATCTTGAAGCTCTGACATCCTAGTGGGTATGATTTATTATTTCATATCATTCAGCATTTGCAAACCATGGAATCATTTTGGATCCTCACTTGGGGAGGAATGGAGAAAGAAATAATAGCAAGACATGTGAAAAGTACATGATGGCGTTTCGGAAAATATTCCTACATATTTGATATATATATTCAATTGCACAGGAAATTCAAAGGAAGAATATAACAGCCAGCTCTGTACGTAGCTGTAGCAGCAACCTAGTTTTACTGCCACCATCCATCGATACATTGACATGACAATGGAGGATATGAGAACCAAGAGCAAGTTGAAGTGAGTTTTGTTTCCCTCTCTGTGCCTGCGGGCATATACCATACAGCTCAGTCTGCTACTCTATCAGAGTTGATAACCACATTTTGGTCAGCACCTATGCGGAGAACTTTATGCTTTGCAGCTTGTCAGAGATAAATACGAAGGGTGCTCCAATCATTTTTGGGGCTGATCGCTGGAAGTAGTATCAGCCGATATCGATCACATGGTCTTCTATTTATCATGTAGCATTATTTATTTATTTAACTATTCTTAACAACACACAGCGTATTAAGTATTACATTTAAGAGATGGGAAAGTATCACGAATTGTCAACTGTTGTCAACCCACGCTCTGCTATATAATTTCACACATTAAATTAAATTAAATTGTATTTATAGTGTCATATCATAACACAAGTTATCTCGGGACACTTTTCATATATAGAGCAGGACTAGAACAGGCTCAATGATTCTCAAAGTCAATGATTTTAAAAGTCCCAACATCACCCAAGTGCAAGTGTTACAATGTGACAGTGGTGATAAAAAAATTCCTTTAACAGAAAAAAACAAAACTGTGTTTTAAAGAAAAAAACTGCCTTTTACTTAAGCCAGAAATCTCCTGCAGAGCAGGCTCTTGGGCACCATCTGCATTTGGTGTTGGTAGTAATATTAGCAGTAATATTAGCAGTAGTAATATTAGCAGTAGTAATGCACGGCGGCAGGCGCACCAACGATCGGGCCACCCATCACCCACATGTCCATCTGCATTTGATGTTTAAGCCACTTGCATTATAGTAAAATTGAAAAGACGCTCAGTGTGTAGACGATGCTTTGACACTTCTATTCATTATATAAATAACTCATACATTGAAATGCAGTATTTTGAATAAAAAACATATATTATTTTGATGTATTGCAATTGGTTTTAATGGGCACAGTATCAGAACTCATAAAGGAGAACACATGGCTCTCAGGCAGTAAAGAAATCCTGTATCACAAGGACAAAGAGGCTTATGTTGAAACATTAATGACGGTACCAAACACTGGAGAAAACTAAACAAGCCTTCAGTCAACACGTCCCCATATAAGTAATCCCTGTGAGACAGTCACTGGCAACTTTCTTTCAGCAACTTTAAATCCAGACCTGTCTAATGAGACAAATTGCTTCAAGTTTTCCCTGTGTGAAAAAAAAAAAAAATCTAACATTGTCTGACACTTTGTCTCTTTCTCTCTCTCTTTCTGTCATGCACACAATTTTCCAGTCTCGTGTTTTAGATTGATGCGGGTGAAAACTATTTTTACATCTTCTGCTTTATTCTCTTTTTTGACTGTTGTTATTTTTTATTGTTAATTCAGTTGTATTTACATCTTCATGGCATGAGTTATTTTCAATCTGTGTCACATTTGTATTTTAATGCAAAGATGCAAACACATGCATTTTTCCATAAAAGCAGACTACAAAATAATTCCAGGGGTCAAATTTGTATAGAATAGATTCGTAGGCAAGATTTTGCTTCACATTAAGCCTGACTATTCCTTTAGTTTCACCTGCATAGTCACACACTGACGACTCAATGACTCAAATGTTGCCACATGACTGCTCTTTCTCATGAAAATGTATCATTTAATTTTATCATTTACAAGTATATTATAAGTTCCTCCAAAAATGGGCCAGTAGCTCCCAAGATTCAATGATGAGACTGAGATTGTATGTATTATGGTATTGGATGGTTACCCTTAATTCTCCAGCTGTCCTAATAATTAGTCTAAAATGTGGTTTAGGAGCATCAAACAGATGTTGTGAGCCCAACTGATTTGGTGCACAATTTAACCATTTTAGACCACTCAACAATTGATTAAAAAAAAAATCAAAAAATCTCTCCAAAATACCACATTAAGACAACCCTGAGACCTTGAGGAACACCATAGAAAAAGTCATGCTGTGATCTGGTATCAAAAACTTTTGACATGTGGAGATTTCTGCAAGAATTGCATTTTTCGGTGATTGGATGGCGAGCACTTCTGATCTGGAAACTGCTGAGAAACTCCCTTATTATGAATATACCAAAAGCCATCCATCCTCTGAATGCCCTACGTCTCAAAATTTATGGTTGTCAAGTTTCATGAGGCTGTGATTATCCTAGAGGTCACAACAGCTAATTTTATACAGTGAGGTCAAGTTTTAAAAAAAAAATGGTCTCACTTCAATGAAATTACTATGGGGACTAACATGCCGGTGCTCCCGCAGGGCTCAAAGAGTTAATATCATCCAGTCAGACTAATGCAGTAATGAAGAAGTTTTAGTTTGATTTGTCGCTTATTGCTGTGGAAGATGTAGCCTACACTATGAAGTCGTAGCTTTAACTGTTACGGCAGTTATAGAAGTGAGGCAGGGACATTTAATTATCCTGGGAAGCCATTTTCACAGATGTATCGGTTAAGAAAGACTTCATAAATAATTTCTGTTAAAATCAACAGTAATGGTTCACATTGCTGTAAGATAATGTCTTTTGAAGAGGAAATAGATTCTGACTTTCTTTTGAATTGAAGAGGGATGACACTGCAATGAAATGATAATGACCTACCCTGTCCTACAAAGACAGCAACTGTTGTGACCAAGATACAGTGAGACATTAATGGGACAGTGAAGGCAAAGGGTGATGGGCACGAGTCCAAAAAGGCCTTATGCAGTCATTGCTAATGCATGCATCATGTGCATGCACGGCAATGTATGGAGACATTAACTGACAGACAGACAGATCCATCCATCTGTTCGGTCATTGGAGGAGGCTAGTTAATAACCTCAGATTGTAGGTCATTGTATTTGTCAGTCTGTGTGTGTTTGCTTCAGATGTTTGAAGAATGTGGTGATGCTGCAGTGCTTTAGGTTTTCTATTAGCCTTGCTTTCAGGACACTGAGGTCAGAACTCCCACGAGCGAGGTGCTGCATTAATTATTGACACCTCATTTTTACTTACTCTTTGTGCCTTCATCCGTAAAGAAAGAGACATAATCTTACACAGTACCCATTGTAATTACAGATAAGTGTAATTAAAAAAAAAAAAATCACTTAAATTAATTACAGATTAATCCTTAAGCAATAGGTGATACAGTGTCTCACTATTGCAGGTTTGCATATGAGTTCCCCAAGACGGGATTCAGCAAACTCTCTTAATTGGACATATTTGTTGTAAATGGCTCATTTCAGCCTGATGAACAACACCTGTTCACGAGGACGTGTGCGTTTGTGAGATTCCATCATTAGCATCATTGACTCCGCAAAAATGGCCATGTACGAGGCTGCCTGTTCTGCTTCGTGTGACAGCTTTATTCAGTTTCGTTCACAAGAATGTTAGCAAAGAGTAAAAACAAGATTTTCACACCGCAGAGCTTGACGTCCTGCTGTCGGAAATCAGCAGACTAAAACATAACAAATTCAGCAGTAGAAGTAGCTGTATTAAAGGACCTGAAACAATTAAAATATTAATAGTGCCAGCGGTGTGTAATCAGAGCAGCGCTGTACTGTGACAGACATAAAGAGGGAATGGTTTTTACATGAAGTTAGTCACTAAAAAGAATAATTTCTCAAGCAAAGCGGTCCATGACTAATGAGATACAAAGATCATGGAGATATAAGACGAGAGAATATTATAGCCTATAGGTGATGTTACACTGCTGGTATAAAAAGAGGATGATACTGGCCAGCGACCTGCACAGACCCTGAGGCAGCTGTCGGAGTGAGAGCATCTTCCAATAAAAAACCTGTAGAAGTTGCTGCGGCAATAAAAAAAAAAGATACAATCTAAAAAACGTCTTAGTAAACAAGCTATGATGATACTGCATGGTCAACAGAATATTAATATTATTGCAACTAAAACAAACTTAATGCAAATTCATGTTCTGCATTGTTTGTTTTTCAGCATCATATTTAAACTCCAAATTTGTTCAGACTAAACAAGTGTTTTTTGGGGAAAGACTGTAGGTTATGTGGCTTGACCGACAGGTGTGGACCGCTCATACATTTATCTTAAATCACTCGCACGTGGCGTAAAATCTGCGTGGTTCTTACATGAAGCTCACTGTGTGCTTTCCTCTGCATGTCTGAAACATAACATCTGCTGTAACAAACCAGTAGGTCACGCGTTTATTTTAAAGCAGGTGTGCCTCATATTCAGACTAAATATGAATCTTATGAGTCTTGTTAGTTTAAGTGCAGTGGATCATATCAGCTTTGTCTCATCTGTGTGTAAAAGTCAATTAATAAACAGATAAATGCACTCAAAAAGCCTTAAAGTCACTTGCCGTTTAACAAAATGACCACAAATATTTTGCCAACGTTGATTGTATTTCCTAACCCAATATGTTGTATAGCATATACATTAAGTACAGTGGTGCTGAATGAAAGCAGGGGCAGTAGCTGATCCTCAGGTGGACTGGACATGTTTGGCCTTGGCTGCAGGAGGAGAGAAAGTCAACAGCATGTCGAAGCTGTTTACCAGGAAGACTTTTTGTTTGGCGCGGTGGGTCTAGAGCTAATGCATCTTTAAAATGCCTCATTGTGAAACTTTGATGACAGCCACACTCCATCTGTCAAAACGGATTGTTATTTGGGAGGCAACTGGTTTGTTTTCGGTCTAGTGGGAGACTAATGAGGCCAGAGGTTTCTGTAATGTGTCAACAAATTAAGAGCATGCCTTTCCGACCCTTTCACCAAAAATAGTTTGACCGTGAGGTCAGGTGGACGTAATCTCATTATTGAATGTTTGGCATAGTCGTATGTAGGACTGGGCGGTATATCAAGTTTTTTAGGTGTATAGATAATTGGATATATTTTCACACAACATATGAGATTAGATAATACCGTTTATATCGATATAGTTTGATGTTGCGTTACACAACCCGTTTCTTATGCAAAGATGTGCCAGTGTTTGCATCACTCCTCTACTGTTTCTCACTCTCTGCATAG
>JAOVVB010104799.1:0-12952 GCA_028570985.1 Heterobranchus longifilis | reverse complement strand
ACCAAACCTCAGATGTTGATATCCAGGTACAATGATAGGCCTGTCTGGGCTTCCTTGAGGAACCTCAAATATTCATGAGTCTGCAATTAAGCGGGAGTGTAGACGAGCACCGGTGTGACTGCTGCTGAGGCAGCAAGTAGTGCCAATCTCTGGACTGAGGCCAAGACATTCAGACAGCCTTCATCACCTTTTCATGCAAACAGACGCTTTCTATTAATGTCACAGCCATCCCACACAGAGCTGCTGTGTACCTACACAACCTGCGCCACATCCTGACCTCACATAAATGCCTCGCAGGAAGCAATGTACGAACAAATGTCCTTTTATTTTTGTTCGTATTCACGATTTGTTCTTATTTTGTTAGTACACACTTGCGACCTCTGGATTGATTTATTAAAAATGAGTTGACGTTTCGGCCCTTTCGACCGAGAAACACTTGAGAAAGATGCTTGTGACCGAAACGTTTTAATAAATCAATGCTGAGGTGACAAGTGTGTGCGGGAATTTCATAGACTGTATAAAAAGAATGGACAGAGTAAGAGTGACGTCACCCATTGGTTTGTGGACTCCCGTTTTGAAGTTGACCATATTTGGACAAGAAGGCAGCGCTGGGGGCAATGACGGGGTCACGCCAGTGACATCTCATCCGGTCTTGCCTATGGTATCAATGGCACTGTTAAGCTAAACCCATGAGCTAACAGCTAAAGAAGGGGGAAAGTTGCAGATTTTCAACCAGCTGACACGTCATCCCGCTGAGTTTTGCCGGCGCATGAACACGGACCTCCGGGCGCTGTCACTGTTTGCTGTAGCCGGGTAAAAATCGTCAAACTTTCCCTTCATTTAGCAACTAATGCTAGCGCTAGCCCAGTTAGCACGGTGCTACAGAATGCTGAACAAGACATTTTTTGGCCACCAAAATGTTCCAATTAACTTTCATGAAGTGAAAACACACAAAGGGTCAACGTTGTGAGACATAAACACTGACAACACAAAACAAGGTCCACATCTGTTTTAATGCACACAGGGCCTGGTTAAGCATACGCTCCTTTATCATCCATTTTCTTCTTAATGTGACCATAATTTACTAAATGAACATCATGCTGTATTGACGAATACTTGAAACTAAAGATTGAGACCATAAACTCAGTATGAAACTGTTTACTGAGGTAATTTTCTCATTGACTTGTAAACAACTGGACGTCTTTTTGGAGCCAGTGGAGTCGCCCCCTGCTGGTCATTAGAAAGAATGCAGGTTCAAGGCACTTACGCATTGGCTTCACTTTTCAGGCCTGGAAGCTGTGTCCATCTTTTTATACAGTCTATGGTTAAAACAAGCCAACATCATAAAAAATGTAAATTTCAGAATCTGGGGACAATCCGTACCAGAGGTTTGTTGGCATTGTATCAAAAGGCCACTAGCTTTCCAGCTCTAACACTCGTTTCTGATTGCCCATGCACGTACAAACGTGTGTAAACCCCCTCACACACGACCGTGTGCTAAGTGATTAGGCTCGGGCTTTCCAAGTGTTTTGGTATCTACTCGAGATACGGTACAGACGGAACATCCTGATTGCCTGCACTTGGACTCCAGATTTATTGGACCCATATAAAAAGCAACATGACCTTGTTTTTGTAACCCAAGCCAATGACTGAAATACATTTCACGAGATGTTTACTGTAGGTGAACCTTGGAAGAAAATGAAATGCTGATTTTGGCCTACTGACAGTGAGTGTTGAGAATATTTTGATAAAATCTCTTCCATGCAAGACAAGAAGTTACATATACATAGACTGTCATTTAAAATACACATTGTCTAACTGTCAGCTGTGCTACACAGTATGAGTCACACAGTATTTTTTAGATCAGGGTACAACAAGGACCGAATGCAGGTATCGTTTCACTGGAGAAGTTTCAATACGACTTGGTACTGGGTTATTCTGGTAAACACCAGTCGATACCTGAAAGGTAAACAGACCACTAAGTATTCTGACTCACCAGATGTAGACTGTGCAGTGTCGGCCGTAGCATTTTTTTAGCCTTGGGCGAAATCTGTTCAGGACACCCTCCCCCACGGCAATCTTTTTCTTCCCCTCTGGATGTGGCTTAACCATTCGAGATAAATCCCTAAACTTAACCATTTCGGTAGACTTTCGGCATCTAGACAAGCTGCTGATAGTTCAAAATGTTGAGTTGTTGCTTAGTGGATCGGCTGCACCACGGGTGTGCTGCACAGGTGCACGCCACAAAACAGACTCTGCAAAACATGAAACCATATTTTTCTTAAAACATGAAAAAAAAATTGTATCGGGGCACCCACAGTTGTAACTTTTTACATACCTATATACCTACATACATAGTACATACCTCAATTTTTTATCCTTCATCTTTCTTCCTTGGAGGCGCAGCGCCCCCTCCACATGGTGGCGCCCTAGGCAACCACCTATACGACCTATGCAAGGACCGGACCTGGCTTCAGCAGCACCCCCAGACAGACATATGGACAGAAAGAAACACCACATTGCACTCTAGACAGAGTAACACAAACTCAGTGCTTCAGTATCAGGAATATTGAATAGTATTTTTATAGTATATAAATTATATATTAAATATTGTATATATATATATATATATATATATATATATATATATAGTATTTTTGCTTGAAATGCCCATACCTACTACAAATTAATGACATAATAGCTCTACATAACAGCTGTTACTTTTTTTTTTTTTTAATTGACAGCCCTCTGTAGTGTACAGAGGCTGCTGTATAAGTTTTCCTGTGTACACTTGTTTTGGTGATTGGTCCACGATTTGACAACTGTAACATGTTCCAATTTATTAGTCTTTCCTGTCTTCCTTTGTGTTTTCGGGAGATGTTTGTTATAACTATGCGCTCCCCTGAGACTCATTATGGAGGTGGAACTGGAGGATATAAAATAATGGTTTCACTGGGGACATGATTCTCACCAGAAGCACCGTTTCTTTGGGAATGTAAAGACTCCACTGTGCAAGTGTGTTTGCTTGTTTTTTTTTTTTTGGTTGGGGTGCTGGGCTGTTGCAGTGTGGACACTGAAATGGCAATTGTGTATTCACAGTCACACCCTTCAAAAGTGCTAAATTGGCTGTTGTCATGGATATCCAAATGTGACTCGTGGCTGAGTTCAGAGTTTGGGGTAATTCAAAAACGCACAATGGCTCTCATTTATTAATGGGTTTGATTTTGAAGCCTACATGCCACCTGTGGATTTTAATGGAGGGCAGTCGAAAGTGGGCTTTGTGTTATTGCGGAGCGCAGCCAGAAATGCACCGTAGGTGTTGCGAATGTGCTCTCTCAGCTTGCACTCAGTGTAATCAGACAGTGTCTGTATCACCACTATGCCAATCTTTAGATTTGCAGTGGTTTCAACAATAGCACAATAAATGAGGGCCAAAGCTCCCACTAAGTGAGCTGGAGGGTTACAGGGAGGACATTGACAGAACTGCAAACCTGCAAGAGATAGTGAAACACAATCTCACAGTTAGAACAGCAATGAATTCTGGCACTGTACTGTTATCTGTAATTATAATGACCTTACCTGAAAAGTGTTGTTCTGATATGTGCAAGGAGGAGTGGTGGTGAGTCATCTAGTTTGCATTTTCTGTAACTGTGCTTATCTCAAAGTGTCTCTATTCTGCAGCACAGTTCGTACCTTCCTGTCTCTGCCTCTGTATTTTTGCGGATTAGTAAACCTTTGCTGCTGATGATTCACACTTTGCCAATACGACACAATCCACAGCTCAGACTATTCTATCAGAATATGTTAATTTCCTGGTGTGGGCTTGTCCACGTATATGGATATTTTTGTAAATGGATATTTTCCTCTCCGTTTTGGCTTCTCATCCACATGTAAACAGAGTTTTAAGTCACTAAAATGGAGATTAAAAGTTCTAAAACTCCTTCTAAAGTGAATATTTTTCAAAACTCCGGTTATTATGTTAACCAGGAGATTTGGGGAAACGATGACATCATCTCCTCAATTTGTGCATGCCCATTGTTGCTTTGTGTAAAGGCTACATGCTAACAGTAATCGTTACGTTAAGCAGCAACTTCACCTCGTCGTCCGTCCTCATGAGTCACATTTCGGTTTCGCCACAGCAACTTGGACCGTGTACCAGAAAGATAAAGAAATAATTAATTGTTTGAGTTGTTACTACCGCCGAAGCTAAAGCTAAATCAGTGCACTGTATGCTCAGATTCTTCTTCTCTGGTGTTTGACATGTCGTTGGTGTCGCCGTTATGGAATTTATTTTAAACCGAGGAGAAAAATATCTGTTTTTAAAAAATATCCAGATAGGGCCTACTTGTAGACAGGGCCTTAAACAGAACGACAGCATATTATTTGACACAAGTGTATACTTAATATCTGTTTTATGCAGACCTTAAAAAGCTGTGTTTGTTTTTAGCTGCTGTATCAGTAATGGCTCAGATAGACTCCTCTCAGCTCCTTTGACTGTAACTGCTTTGAATAGCTTTGTTTTGAAAATTTCTCACTGTTATTTTAGTGGTTATTGGGTGCCTCAGAATACAGTAATTACTCAAATAAGTATTTACAATATCCTCTTTGCATTTATCAAATGCAGCACTCAGATAATTTATGTACCCCGGAAAGCCAAGGGAATCTCTTACTTTGTCCTCATCCCCTCTTTGTTTCATCTCCATCTTCCTCTCCGTCTCTCATATCTGCTGATAAAGTCTGTTAGGAGTCTCTCTGTGTGACAGCCACGGGGGAACATTTCTTTTTGAAGACACTTCACACTGAACACTTAAAACAGTAATTGTTATTAAGAAACTGCTGCTTTGGTAGCTGAACTAGCTCTCCCTAATGGCTGGTTTTAGGCTACACTTTCCGCAGATGTGGTCCCTTGATTATGCTGCGATTGAGATCCTGTTGAAATCCCTGTTTTTGCGGTTTACTCCACAAACCGCTGTGTGGTAACTGTGAGGTCCAGTCAAGATCGTGTTAAGATGTTCTTGCATAGACATTTAGAGTCTCCATACGTCAATGTAGCGCCGCTACGAAGAGCTGAAGGAGATGTGTTTCTCCTCAGTGGCTCGTGGGAAGGCTCTCTGCAGACAAGTCAATGTCTCACTCACTCTGCTTAGTCAGGCCTAACACGCCCGAGGCAGATCACTCTCTGCCTGCATATAAATTAAAGCAGATAGCCTTGTCCATGCTTTATTATCCGCTGTGCTGCCGAGTGCTGTTTCAAACTTCTCACGGAGAGGTGGTGCTTATTTCACAGAGGCTAATGACGGGAGCGTCGACCTCATTCGCATGCTTCAAGCTGAGGATGAGTAACGACCACCGTCATGAATTTATGGGAAGCACTGCAAATGAATGATCAGTGATTCATTGCCATTCTGTATTTGCAACACTTTTGTTACAGTTCCAAAGCAACACCTTTGTTTACAATCGCTCCATAAGGCACACTGTGCATGCGTGTGTGTGCCACATTTTGAAAAGATTGAACAAAAGGCTCTATTTTTCAACCAGGTCTCTTTTGTTTTTGGTGTTTTCTTCTCCATCCTGGCCATGATCACTGGCTTAGTCATATTGTAATTATCACTTACACACCAGCATCCTGCGCACAATGTGGCCCTTATATATAGGGATGGTGACAGGCATTATGTTTTCTGTCCCATTCTCGTGGACGTAATATCTCAGGAAGGCCTTGATGGAATTTCTGCAAATTTGGCACAAACGTCCACTTGGACTCAAGGATGAACTGAGTAGATTTTGGTGGTCAAAGATCAAGGTCACTGTGACCTCACGAAACACATTTTTGGCCATAATTCATGTGCTAATTATGACAAAATGTCACACATACAAAAACCACGAGATGGTAGTTCTAGTTCTACTCCAGCATACTGGATTTTGAAATAAAACAATAACTATGAGGTAAAAGCGCTGACTTTCAGCTGATATTATTTAAGTTGTATTTAAAGAGGTTCACATTCATACTGGGTGAAAAGTGTTTTTATAGTCCTTCAGTTTTAGGACAATGCAGTCGGACAGTGAATCCAAATGTGCAGCCGAAGCAATCAGAGGCATTTTCAGGGCCGTACATTTTTAAACCTTAAATCCAAGTGATGATGTGTTTCATTGGTTGAAGACCAGGCTGAAGGCAAATCCCCTAAAATAATTCAGATGTGAATGTGGCTACAGTAGAGAATCACCAGTGAAGATTGCAACTAAATATTAAATATGATGACTTCCTCTAAGATTGTGTCTGTCCAGTTACCTTTGGTCCATTGAAAACTGGAGGTCTGTGTATAAAAAGGACCAGAGTTATTTAATTTCCATGTGATGTGGGTACAAACACCCATCCTCACAGGTGTTTTCACTTATGTTGCCTAATTAGACCTCCTCTCAGGACTGTGGGTACAAATTAGGCTTTATTGACATCTCCCTCATTATATCCTGTTAATTTTGCTGCACCTGTTAGGGCGGGACAACTTACCCTGTTCTACTTCCTATTGGTCCACAGAGTTTTGTGACATCACGTAATTTCAAGCATAGCTCCACAAAGCTTCAGCCTGAGCAGAGTCTAATCAGCCAGAGGAATTTAAATCACCTGTGTTGGGGGTCATTTAAACCTCTGAGTCATTGTTTGATTTTAAATTAAATGTGGCCAGTTTCTCAAAGGGATACTTGACTGGTCTAAATAATAGTCTTCAGATTAGATAGAGGTCTAAATTCATCCGTTGCACAAAGTTGTTCCTTAGAATTAATTTGAATGAAGACTTTTATTCAAACTAAAAAACATGGCCGACCCCACTCGACTTGCTTCACTCCTGCAGAACATGTTTAGTTTACCTTCTGGAAGAATGCAACACGGACAAGGACGTTTAACTGTGAAAAAAAGAGTGTAACAAAAAACCTTCAGTAGCACAAAATCCCTGCGCAGTGCAGAGCTCATCAGAGCTGAGATGCTGTGGCTTCTTAACGTGGCTCGGGGCTCAGTACTTCTAACAGTCCGGCTCAGGATAGTTTACTGGATAAACTCTGCTGTATATTTCCAACCTGTTACTGCAACTCTTTGTATGGATCTTGGTCACAATTCTATAAAAGACCAAATCTGAGGGATCATCATTATGTTAAAAAAAAAAATAAAATAAAAATACAGATTTTGACAGTGACTGTTTACATGCCCAAAATATTTAGTTTTTTGCCCTTATTCTGAAAAAGACAATATTCTGTTTACAAATAAAAATGAATATTCCACTAATATTCCCGTTTACATGAAAATAGTTTTCCACCAGTGGAGGACTTGTCGATACAAACGCAGCCTCCCTCTTTCATTCCGTCGACCACCTTCTTGAAAAGTTCGGCGTTGTGATGTTTGCTCGTATCCACTTTTCATAACGTTTCATGTGAAGGTGGCTCACGGCTGCAGTCGTGACAGCACCCTCGCTCGCACCTCGCTGCTTCCCGGGACCGTGCGCAGAGGGACGGACCCTGCTCCCGACTGGTGGACTGTCCACTGTGCGTCAGGGGTCTGCGGCGATGTCCGACAAGAAATGTGTGCTTTTCTTTTGTGCATGCTTCTCTCTTGTGTACAAAACCATAGCAACGCACAACACTGACAGTAAACAGGCAGGACTGGCTGTAACTGTGGTAAAAACCCTGATTGAGACGCATATTCTGAATGCACTGTTTACATGTCCAAAGAATGCTTCTAAAACCAGAATAATACCAGCATATCCCACATCTTAATCAAAAAATGCTATATTCGGAAAACGGCCTTTTTTGGAATATCCAAAGTGAATATGCTGTTTATATGACCTGTATCAAATTCAGAATATAATAATAGTGGAATATTAGTGTTCAGGTAAACGTACTCACTGTTGGCCTCAAAAATCCAGTATCGGTCTGGCTGTAGTCTAAAATATTTTTGTGAAACCAGAGCCAGCACAATAAAATGTGCCATTTTTCCAATTTTGTTCATCTAGATCCTTCTTTTACATTTCTCTAAACTCCCAACAGCAGTTATTTTGGATGCAAGCATTTTGTAACCTCTGTGTGTTCTGCCACAGCAATGTCTTATCTGCTCAATGCATTTCTTGAGTCTGTGTTTGGGTTCGCTAATCTAAATTGCTAGTGGAGAACCTAATACAAGGGTTTAAGATGCAGAATAGAAAATCAGCCTTGGCTCTTTCATTATCCTAATGAACTCGTTATCGGTCATTATAATTATCCTCAGTTGGCACAACTGATTGGAAGCTGTTGGCAAGTGATATTTCACCACAAGTTTATTTTCTTTATTTCAGTATGTGTTAATATAAGAAACACTGTAACCTCATTCTGTAACTACACAGGCACAGTTATTGGCACAGTAAGTCCCATTTCCAAGCAATCTAATTGCCATGTTGTCATTGTGCTGCTGTAATTACAGTTTCATAAGGTTTGATTTCATCTGTTAGATCATCTTCTCTTGTCTTACACATGAATTATTAAAACCAGTAAAAAAATAAATAAAAAGATGAAATTAGTCAAACCAGAGAAATGGAACATGTGACGAGATTAGCTGGATCCATGGGAATCTGCCTGCAAGAAGTTTGGGAACAATAGTTGTGCTGCGCTAGTGATTCAAACTGGGGGATTTTCAGGACACACCACACATGGAAGGGTTAAGTGTTCTTCACATCGGTTTGGACAGACTTCTGACTGCTGATTAAATTCTCAAAGGAAATATAAAATCTCCACTAGCTTTGAAATCAGAGAGAAATAAGTGTCTGTGGTTGTCTCTTGAAAGGAAAAGGAGGGAACAAAAAGTATTGCAGGCAGATAGTGATTGCAGATTGTTATGTAGTATTACTCATTGGTATGCATCTCATTTGAGACCTATGTTGATTTTTTTAGCTATTATCAGAGGCATTTCTGCTCTAGTCGGTGTCTGAGCAGGGGCAATGCTCACTTAGACTCCTGTTCCTCCTAATTTCCAGGTGAGGGCCGTCCTCATTCAGGCTTGTCGCAGACTATCTTTCCTCCTGTCCTTTTAAAGAGGATTTCACTCATGCCTTCTACCTCCTTCACCCACAGCCAATCTCATTTACCAGCCCAATTTCCCCTCTCGTCTGCAAACCAAAGCCAATGTGAGAAATGCCATGTTCTTGTCTGGTGTGAATGTGAGGGCCCATACTCTGACATGTTTGGCGCATGAAGGCGCGCCTGGCCTGACACCAAAACATCACTGTGAACACTGCATGTGACAGTACAAGAATATGTATGCTGGGAAATATGCAGTACATTCCAGTACTGTATGTTTTAATTGTAGTCTGTAAGATGCTTTATTGTGGCCACATCTTTGAGACTCTGCTTTCACTGCCGTGGTGTTTCTGCACTGCATTTCCGAGTCAATTAGGATAATGTGATGTTTTTCATTTTGTTTTTCTTTCTTTGCCTGCTCTGTTTAGACATGGTGGTTATTGCTAAGTGCTGAGTACTTCTTATTATAGTATGTACTCCAAACAATTGCTACTAGTAACATCTGTCACATGCTGTGCAGCAGAGGATTTTCCCCTGCAACACCTACATGTTTAGAACACCTGTGTATCGAGCGACTCTTCTAAAAAACACACACATAGGTTCGGACTGTTTGAATATATATTTCTGCTCTTTATGTCCATGAGAGGGCAAACCAATACAATAAGAGACATAACTACTTGTAGGCTATAGGTCTATTTATTTCATCATAAATGTGTCTTTTAAAAGATCAAAATAAACAAATAAAATAATGTCCTATACCATGAAACCATAGACTTCTCTCTGTCTTTGTTATTGTATCGTATTGTGTTGTAATGTGTTAACATTAGGCCATTTGTATGAATTAACCTGCCAGGGACGACAGATGAGAATGAGCTATTTTGCTAACTCTGGCACATTTACATTGAGGTGGCAACTGAAATGTTGATTAATGTGCACTGTCCCTGGTAAATAAATAAATAAAATAAATGTTTGTTTTCTTGCGGTTTCGCGCCAGTCGCTTGCTGTGAATTCTCTGGACGACTGGCTCGGACATTACACAGACTTTGTACTAGAGAGCTGAACATTTAGAGTCGTTTAGGGAGCAGCGGCCCAGACCCACACGAGAACACTCGAGGCAGACAGCCATGGTGCTGCTTCTTTTTGTTTTCACAGTCGAATATTAATTTTCAGATTCAAATGTCTGTTTCAAATATATAGCCAATTCAAACTTAGAATATTTGTTGACAGCCCTATTATGCAGGGACATTAACATGGGTATATATTTCTGTGAAAAATTATTTGAGAAATATCAATAATCATGGCCATATAAAATAGAATCACAGTACTTCATAACTCAGTAAGTTCAGCGTCTCCCTCCCAGACTTGGTGAAAGTCCCACACGCCACAGGCATGTTCTGGCAGAAGGGTGCTCGGCTTGTACCAGGGGGTGAGAAACAGCTCCCTCAGCCAGCAGGATAACATTCTCCTCCCCTCCAGTCTCACAGAACCACCTCCTGCCAAGGGCCTCCGACTGCACTGCCACCTGGTCTTCTGCTGTAAATCTAATCCCAGCCAGAGACCCGTCCATAAGGCAGCCAGATTTCCTTATGAAGCTGTAGTCCCACCATCGGACCTCAGCAAGGACCCTGGCAAGGACTTGTATGAATAAGAGACCATCAGTGCCAAGTGTTTAGCTAATCTCCTTTGTTTAGGTGTGATTTAATTACAGGATTGAATAAGCGGGAATTGTTGACTTTTAATGCCACCCCCACAAATGTGTTGGCCAATTAAAGACGTCATTGATGGAGAGCGCCGCAAATCAAAAGGTCTGTGGCCGTTTGCACAAAACACCTTAAGTTTTCTCCTTAAGTATGACACTTAAGGTTTAGTTTCTCCAGGGACTGACTTAAGGGTGTTGCACAGAATGCCTTAAAAGGTTTCCTTAGTTAAGGAAAAACGTTGAGGCATTTACTGCATTGAAAGAGATTTTACAGCAGTGAAATTCTAGTTTCCATGGAGACCGTTTGTTTGCACTGTGGCTGATCTTAAAGAGGGACAAGAGGAAGTCAGTATGAATGTTAACAAAAACAAAGATTAGGAGAAAAAAAAGCAACACAAAGATGTATATTATTTATTTATTTGCAATTAGATTCATTTTCATGATTTACCGCCATAAACTCGGACATGTTGCAGTTACGTTTTTTTCCTTACTTTGGTTGCTAAGGTCTTTTGTGCAACGGTTTAACTGACATTAAGGGATTCCTTAAATAAGATTAGATAAGATAGATAAGATATACTTTATTGTCCCGAATAGGGAAATTTGTCTTGGGCTCCAAGCCACTGCATCACAAAGCACACGATATTACAACACACATCATACATACTGTACATATACTCATGCATAAAAGTGCTTAAATTCACATGTTGAGTGTGAGACAGCAGTTCTTAAAAATAGTAAAAGACAACAAAATATGACGGTTTCAAAATAGTGAAACCAGGTAAAACCATGTCATAAATAATCAGGTTGCAATATCTTCAATAAGATAATAAATAATACTACTAGGCCTGTACTTGTTATCGTTTAATATTTTGATGGTGGAGGGAATTAATACATTTTTGTACCAGTTTATGTAAATATAAGACAGATAAGGAGAAAACCTTAAATATTTAAGTGAACATTTTAAGGAAACCTTAAGGATAAGACATAAGGATGTTTTGTGCAACTGCAAGGAAAACGTAACTAAACTTAAGGCATTTTGTGCAATGTGCAATTCTAAAATCCTGGATCCAGGCATTAAAAATGGAAGAATTTAGTATAGGAAGGGACAAACAACCTTAAATGCCTTCCAGAAATGGGAGGCATTTAAGTGGAGTGCATGCTTTTCATACAGGAGGCCACACAGGGACCCAGACATTTAGGTATTCAGTATGAGGAGGGTTGGGGCTGACCTTTTTAAATGGAATTTTCCCTAAGAGCAGTCGCCAGTGACCAAATTTAAGTCTTCAATCTTGTAGATGTAAACTCTGACATTCAGAGCCCTTATGTTTATCTCATTGATTCAGCAAACGTCAAGCACCACGGCGTCGCAAGCAAATTCCCCGCTCTCCTCGATTCCGCCCACCATTTTTTTGCCTCCTTTTTAGAGTTGTGCGAATGGTGAATACAAATTGTATGTGATATTTAAACAGCCATAACATTTGCCTAAATCAAACAGTCATTGCCCCAAAGCAGGTTGCCTTCATCTGCAGCATGTTAAAAAAAACGTGCTCTTGATTAGTGTAATTTGCTCTGCTGTCTTTAGTGAGAATACGGCACATTAGCCGTATGCTTAGAGGTGACAAGGCTGTCGGAGGCTCCAGCACAAACTCCTGTCCTGCCAACTGTTGCTGATGATTCACAATTATCCATTTATTCACAGAGAATCTCATTTAAATCTAAATTTAACAATTAAACTGGCTGTGACTGCAGTTAATGAATGTCTAATAACTTATTAATCAAAGTTGTTATCAATTATTATAATGAAATTGCCCATCCATGGTCACGAAGTCATGTCATGGTAAACACCGCATTTCAGAATCAATTATCAATTTAACAAACAGAAAACGGGGCAGTAGTTTCAGACCGTTACTCCAGTGCACTGTGAGAGTCGGCTGACTTCGCTAACAAAGGGTGTAATAAAATAATGGGGGGGCACACATTTAAAACGAGGGGTTTGGGGGTCCTCCCTCAGGAAATTTTGAGCATTAAACGCTTAATTTCCTGCATTCTTGGTGAATTATTTTTTGCATCAATTTGTGTCTTTTCTGCATAAATTTATGATGGAAATGTTTAACCGTACTGCTGTTAACTGTTGTTTGCATGATCGATGATTTAAATCGATCTGAAATAAAAAAAAACATAACATCTAGAGCATTCATTCTTTTTGCAGCAAAAAGCTAA
>JAOVVB010104782.1:0-12952 GCA_028570985.1 Heterobranchus longifilis | reverse complement strand
AAAGTGGACATTGTTAATTGTTTCCTACAATAGAACTGTCAGTATTTAGGTAATCTTTCTACTACACTCTACAAATATCAACCCTTTATCCTTAACTTTAAGCTAATTATTTGAACTGTTTAGTCATTACTTTTAGCTACCTCTAACTTCAACTTTTTCTTAATATATGGGTGTATTCTTTTAATCTTTAATTTTTTTTCAAATTAGTAGAGCTACTCCCCAATCTTCCCCCCCCCCCCGGCTCCTGCAGAAGTACCCCTGGCTGGGAGTCACTGCTTTTGAGGGCTTCATTCAGAAAAGCTGGATATGTCAATTTGGATGTTTCCTAAAATTGCCCTGCTCATTTGGCAAAGTCAGTGGAGAATACAGTATCCTCTGAGTAACCATTCTGTAAAGAGTAATTGTAGGACAGCGAATAACTCCACAGTCACAGCAACGCCCCACAGAGAATTTTGCTCTCATGCCAGAAATCCTTAAAACCTCTCCGTGCCGCAATTCTTTCCAACAGCAAACACGACACGATGTAATTTAAAATCATTTTGTTTAGACAAAGAAATGATTACACAGAAACGCTTTCTACATGAAGCAAAATCTCAAGGCATGCCAGACGTTACAGCCTGGCACACCACAGTTCCCACCACTTCACTGTGTCTTCGCTCAAAGCCTGCTGGCTGTGATGTGTGATCATGCATCACAGAGCTAATGTCTCCCCTGTGAGTCAGACTCGCGCTACCTTGTCAGCCTCGACTTCCCAGCCTTCATCTACTGCCAGAGCACGACCACATGACGACTGGAGAGAGACTGCTGTCTGTTGGCTCTGGAGCTGCCCACCCTGCGTGGGCTATACATTATCCTCCACTTCAGTCAAACTATAATCCATCACATTAATTGATCAGGCTTTAGTGTGTGTACCTGCTCTGTGGAAGGCCACACACACACACACACACACACAAATCCTAGAATACAGGCATGTGTATTATACAGAGATTCATTAGTGTATGCTGTTTGTGTGAAATGACAGGACAAGGACAGTGGCGTTTCCAGACTTTTGCGCGTGCATGCGCACACATGCCGGAATAACATTAATTTAACATTTCTGTCTCCACTACTCATATCTACTTTAGAGACCTGCCATAGGTGCATTTGCAATTCCAAGACTGTTTATGGACCCCAGTATGCAGATATATTCAGATAAAACTTTTTAGAATAGGCCAAAATAACACACTTATACTGCATGAGAAACGCTGTATGGGATTAACATAAAGTGGGAGTAAAGGGGAGACTTGTGGGTACCCATAGAACCAGTTTTCATTCAGATATCAAGGGACCCCTTTGAAAATAGCCATGCCAGTTTTTCCCTCACCCAAATTTAGCTTAACTTTGGAGCGTTATTAGCCCCCTTCCTGACAAGCTAGCATGACATGGTATCAATGGAGTCCTTAATCAGCTAGATTGTTGTGTTTATTATTTTTATATTATTTATAGTGCTGCAGCCTCTTAAAGACAGTAATGTCGGTCGTAGCACTCCCGCAGGTTTTTACAGGGCCACCCCCTGGAAACGCCCCTGGACAAGGACTATACAGTACAATTTTAGGATTACAGCTGAATTGTCACACATTTCCCTCATTTGCATTGTGTGTGTGTGTGTGTGTGTGTGTGTGTGTGTGTGTGTGTGGGTTCTGCTCGCTCAGCGTTTGTGCGTGGTCAGGGCTTTGTTGTGACCAGTGGGTTTTCTGTGTGCAGGGTGCTGCTCAGGGTCAGAATGCTCTACTACCTGAAACAGGAGGTGATAGGAAGCCAGGCCCAGAGGGTGCTAGACGGCGTGGACTCCAGGTGAGCAGACGTTGCCTTGCCGTACATACACTTCCTGCCCTGTTTTTTTTATTTTTTTTTTATCATTGTTTACTTTTTTCTACAACTTATACTGTTTGAGACACACAATCTCTTTATTTAACAACTATAATACAGCAGACGGCAGCTAACACTCGTAGAATGTCGGACCTGCTCAGATGATGACATGGCTGGATTCATGGTACACACAGCCGTCAGATGGATTTAGCAACTTTAATACAACACAATACACCCGGGCAGAGGTGTCCATTGGCAACAGCAGAGTTTCCATATCAAGGTTAAATGGCTGCCTCATAGATTTGTCTCCTTTGAGTGTGGTGTTGGTATCAACCTGTTGACGGAAGAAACAACTCATCAGCCAAATGAATAAGACGGTCGTAGAGCTCCACCTGCTGGTGAAAGATGGGCAGTTTTATTTTCTGTTTTCTGTTATACAGCGCTGTTGAAAATGGTTCATCAAAACTGCTGTTAACAAGGAAATCACCGTAGAAAGTGAAATTGTTTCATAATTAATTATCATTTTGTTGTTTCACAATAAAAGCCCTGGATGGGGAGCTGCAGTGTGTGCTGGGCCTCCTGAACAGTTACAAGTGTTTGCTTTAAAACAGAACTAATACTGCAAATGGGAGAAGATTAAAATAAATCAGTAAAGATTTCCCCCACATAATATCTGTGTAAATCTCCTCCTCCTCCTCTTTAGTGAGATAAAGATCTGGGTGCCAGACCCTGACCATTCAGAGCTGCCAGCCTTGTGGTGGGATGCCATCTCTGACAAGTGTCTGCTGCTGGGTGTCTATAAACATGGTAAGAAACTTACTGTGATTTGTTTTATTTAGTAAGGTAGGCTATTTTACTCTCAAAGCATCTGTGATCACTTTACAGAAGTTGGTATCTGAAAAAAAAAAGTCTTTATACAACAGTCCCAGTTTTTGAAGTTCTCCTAATACTCATTTTTGAAGTAAAACTTTATTTTAACTGATCATTTTGGCATCAGTATGTTAAGTGTCTTCTGTGTTTTCCACTGATACCAGGTGATGGTGGGAAATCACCCAGCTTGTGTGTATTGCCTGGTCCCTATCTAACAGTTTCCATGCATTATCCTTTGCTAACTTTGGAGTTCGCTTGTCCTCCTGTGCACTCCAGGTTATGAGAAGTACAACACTGTTCGTGCAGACCCGACCCTGTGCTTCCTAGAGCGTGTGGGACGACCAGATGAAAAGGCCATCGCTGCCGAACAGAGAGGCAACGATTTCATGGATGGGTCGGTACAAGCATTATGTGGCCTTCTGCGTTAATGTGCTTGGCTTAAGTTTAGATATTTAAAAAACAATTGTGTCAGATAGGTTGTCAACTGCAAAAATGACACAAACCTTATTTGTGTGTGCAGGGATGTGGATGACCCAGAGTACAAGCCTGCTCCAGCCCTGCTGAAGGACGATATGGAGGTAAGGACACATGGTCCTCTGGTAAAGCAAATTAATCTGACTGGTTGAGGAAATGATCCCCTCATTTGTGACTTATTATGAAATGCATCGCAGACTTTCTATTCCTGGTTTGAGTATGTTCTGTCCTGCCTTAAACACACGCCGTCTCCTCCTGCAGGATGACGCCTCTTCTCCTGGAGACCTGGTTGTCACTGACAACGCCGGAGGTGAGTATTAGATGCTTGTAATCCACAGTGGATTATCATTCTAAATACAGGCCTCCCACAGGCAGGGGAAATATGGAAAAGTTGTGAAATTTGAAGTTAGGATGAAAATGACACATGCACGACATGCTTCCTATGACAACATCAACATGGGAATATGGGCTCTCGAATTTTTGGAATTTGAATGTCCTCTGTGCTGTTTATTACTCTGATCCAGATGCAGTTCCAGTGACAGGAGGTGGAAGTTCCTACTGGCCCTCACCCTCGGTGCTGACAGCCAGACTGAGGCGACTGATCACAGCCTCTCAGCGCTACACCAAGAGCCGGCAGATCCTCCAGATCCACCAGACTCAGACTCCGTCTCCATCGACCATGATACTGTCCGCTCCGCTCTGCCCGCTGCCCCCCACACTCAACGACACCCTCAACCCCAAGATGGTTGCTAAGATTGAACGGCAACAAAGGTCAGAAAACAGAGAAATAAAATGCATATTGGAGGTTTTGATCAGTGAGAGGTTATTGTGTATGAAAGTTGTTACTGCAGAGTTCATTTTTCACTTTCCTCAGATGGACCAGGCGAGAAGAGGCTGACTTCTACCGCGTGGTCTCCACGTTTGGGGTTGTTTTCGACCCAAACCTTGGCCGGTTTGACTGGACCAAGTTCAGGGCCATGGCTCGGCTGCACAAGAAGACTGACGAGAGCCTGCAGAAATACCTGTGTGCTTTTACCGCCATGTGCCGAAGGGTGTGTCGCCTGCCACCCAAGGAGGGAGGTCAGAAGTCTACTTGCTTATTATTCACACATGCTCACACACAGACAAACTGTCACTCGTTATTTGTACACACCTGAAAGGCATACTATGTAACTGGCTGTGCTCCTTTTGCAAGAGCCGGCGCACAATCCGGTGATAAGTGATGGCGAGTGGCGAGGGCAGAGTGTATCGCTTAAATGGAGGGGAAAACATTTGCAGGCGACCGGAGGCGTCACCTTTAAAAAAAGCATGGTTCCTTCGCACCGCAGGCGCACGCCGGCGTTGTAATGGTGCACAGCCAGTATTCAGTTTGTAAACAAGGCATTCAAATCAGCCTGTCAGTGAATGAAGTGAGACGAAACATTTATCATCGGGTTCTAAAAGCACAACATAAACGCACCCACAGTTCGCAAAACACATTGCTGTGTGTATTTGTGTCTTGTTCAGAATCAGAATAGGATTTATTGCCAAGAAGTTTTTACCTACAAGGAATTTTGCATAACAAGAACAACACAAAAACAAAAAGTATACATAAACAAATAACAGACAACAAAAAAAGCAAAGAGCATATGTACAAGTGAAAAAGAAAGCTCCAGAGACATGTGGCGTGATTAACTCTAAGTATAAATAATATTACAGTAGAATATGTAAACAGTATGTTCTGTATGAGAGCTGCATAATTTAGAGAATATATAATACAGGGAATACTGACAGGAATGTGCAATATATGAATGTGCTATTAACCGATAAAAAATAAAAAATAAGATTGCATTAATGTAATGCATCGTGCTCTGAGCTGAGAACTCCAGTGTGCAAAGTTTATAAAGTGCAGAGTTTACAGATGTGCAAAGTTAACAGATGTGCAACAGACGTGGTGATATTGAGTGGAATAGGCTCCATGTCAGTGAGGGACCCGGGTGTTAATGAGTCTGGTTGCGGTCGGGAAGAAACTGTTCTTGTGGCATTCGGTATTCTGCTGGAGGAACCTGGTTGTACACACTTTACCAGGTTTCTTATGGAGTTATTACACGTGTGCATAACATGTGCATGACAAATGCTCCAGTAACAGACAGGGTGAAAGAGAAGACCTGTACCCATCGTAATGCATCCTTGTTTTCAAAATAATTTAAAGTCCTGCTGAAATGTGTGTTAATATGACTGTAGGCTGCAGATGTTTGGAGGCTCTTTCCTCCCCTGCAGCGTCCTCCTCGTCAGCAAACAAAAATATGAAACTCATCAGTAAATGACAATACATCAACAATAAAAAGACATGGCAGGTTATCAGCAGTCAGCAGTCATCACAAGCGATCATTTTGTGTAAGTTCTTCAGAATTGAATTTTCTTTCTGAGTTGTTTTCGGTGGTTAAAAATGGAAAATATTGGGTCTTTTTCAGTCTTTTTTTTTTGCTCACATTTAGACACATTCTCACAGTTAAAAAAAAAAAAAAGCTGCTCTGAAGAAAAAAGAAAACCTGTGCAGGACGCAGATGCTATCTGAGATATATCAGAGGATAGAGGACAAATATGATTACTGACCAGCTGCATATAAACACAGGTTTTACAGTAATCAAGTTAACAACATGCATGCAAAAGCCTGTCTGCATTTCCATGACTTCTCCCAGCAGCCTGGTGTCCTGTGTGCATGTGACTGTTACTGTCTCTCTCACACTCGACTGAAAGGCCTTTGGTGTTTTCCAGGTTTGTCGGTCGGATTACGGTGACTCAGCATGGAGAGGAGATAGTCAGGTGAGACCTGATTTATCCAGCTGCTTTGGCTAATAATTAAATTAATAATTCCTAATTATATGTGTGCTCGACGAGAGGTTCCATTTTTTCAGCCAAGGACCCCTTACACCTGTATGTCTGTGGGAATGATTTGATGTAGTGTATATTTTTACACTTCGATAGTCTTAGTTCTGTGAAATTACAACACGAGAGAAATGTATTAGAAATATATATAGACATGCAGTAAACATATCATCATATATATTGATAGATTAGTATGTAATCTCTGAACTATTATAGCTTTAAAAAATAAAATATTCGTTGAAGTATGAAGCCTTTTGTTAATGTTTTGTAAAAATGTTACAACATGACTAATGGGCTGCGATGCCACCAAAAGACAACAATGTGCAGCAAAATGAAAATTATTACATATACAGAAGATATACAGTATATATAATATATATCATAGACTGTTGTTTTCTTTTGTGCCACAATCCTGCAGCCACATCCGTCTCTCTCTGAATCGATGTTGTTTTTTCGTTTGTTTTTGTATCGATGTTGTTTTTGTTTGTTTTTCTGTCAGACCGCTGGGTCCTGAGAACCTGCTGCTGCGAGGAGCCAGGCTGAAAAATACCAAAGAGATTTTTGGTGAGTCAATGCAGTTAAAATCAAAAGAAAAGGTCATGTGAAAACAAAACCTCCACCTGAGAGGGAAGCAGCTGGATATTATGAGGAGTTTTCCTGTTGTTGTTTTAAACTTTTAATACAATTCTCTGTGTTAAGTTTTGTTTTGGGTTTTTTTAACAATCATACATGCTTAAAGGTGCAGTGTGTAGTATTTATCTGCCTGACTTGGCAAAAATGTAATATAATATTCATTAGTATTTTTAATTAGTATATCAAAATAAGAATGATTGTGTTTTTATTACCTTAGAATGAGCCGTTTTTATCTCCATAGGGAGCCGGTCTCCCTCCATGGAGGCGGCCATCTTGCAGCTACAGTAGCCCAGAAGGGACAAACCTGTCTCTAGAACGGGCCTTTTGTATTTTTACATTTAGTGGGTGCCTGCCGGAAATGCGTAGGAAAACATAGAAGAAGAGAGTGTTTGTTTTTGCCCTCCATCATTTTGTTTGTGAGAATTTTGCAACCAAAATCTGTTCAGTTAGCTTCTTTAGTCTCATTTCACAACATTAGTCGCAACGTTAATGACACATGTATCATGTGACCGGGACATGTACCAAAACCGGAAGTAGGTAGTTGGATTTTTAATGCGATTGTATTGTAATCCCACTGTTTTTCAGTGTTTTTTTTACTAACCATACCAAACCTAACAAAGTGTTGTTGTCTAAACCTACTGAATTATTCCCGTTTCACGACATTAATGACGCGTCTATCACACAACCGGGCCATGTATTTAAACTGTATAGACATGTTTGTATATTCAATAAGTAAGTAATGAGAATGCGTTGCCTTGTTCTCCTATCTGCTACTAGCTCTGACTTTAGCGTAGCTTCCTTCAGCCTTGGCTGTGTGGTTTGACTGACTGGGTGCATCATCGTGAGCGGGGCTGACTGTCATATTTCACTGCGATGTCACCACTGGAGACTGAGCTGCCATGTCGCTGTGCCCGGCCAGAGAGAGCAACTGATGTGGAAGTGTTTGCTAAGGAGGAAGGGGTTGTTGCCCTGTCAGCATGCCGTCGCTGTGCACATGCTGAACCCTCTTGTTGTTCTTCCCCTCCGCTCTACCTGCGAGGGTTTTAAAAAAAAAAAAAGGTATTGCTGATGACAGGTGGAGAAGAAAGCCAGGTGTGACGTTCTCGTAATCGGCAGCTTGTGCAGACAACGTGCATTTTAAAATTAGATCTACATTTTTAAATGATGTTTTCTCGTGATGGTCAGTGTTTATTTGGTTTTGAAGACCACTGAAGCATGTTTTCTTTTGTAATTTGTTTACCGCATTACATCACTGGTAAACAAACATTAATAACATATGTACAAACAATAGTAAATGTGTAGTTTTCACCCAGTGACACTGTTTCACTGTTTCACTGTTTCACTGTTTCACTGTTTCACTGTTTCACTGTTTCACTGTTTCACTGTTTCTAGACCAGAAAACCACCTGTGCCATAGAAAATTCATTTTCTATTGAAATAACTCCACAACACTACTAAGCAGTTTAACGTTTGATATTACAGTAATTTATTGGATTTGTCACTGTATCTGCTGCTCTTAAATTTAATTTAATTAAATTCATTACTAATTACAGTATGTGGCCTAAGTGCTTACTTTTAGTTGTATTTTTTTTTTAATTCACTGTGGGTCATAGACATAGTTTGGCCACCCCTGCATTAAAGAAAGGCTGTGTGCAACCATATTTAGACACATGCTTTATGTTGCCAGTGTTGTGCAAGTTCACACTTAACCACAGCTAGCTCAAAGTTCAGTTTATGCAGATTAAAATGAACTATTTCACGTTCATAGTTATTAATTTTGAATTATGAACTAAGCTCACAGTCTCAAAAAATGAACAAATTCACGTTCATTTCTTCCAGCTTCTTTATTTTTTCAATAAGCTGCTCTGAGACCGGTCGGATGCTTCAACTTGGATGTGTCATTTTTAATTTGTTGCGGATGTGGCTGACGTTCGGCCTTGTTTTTTTCCCGGTCGAATAGTGTTTCCCGTCCTCTCCCTCCGTGGTTAGGGTTAGGGATACAGTTTGGTTCGGATTTAGGGAGGGGGGGAAACGCATATCGACGGGGAAACGGTCTTTGACACAACACCGGCATGCCGGGTGCCGTAAATCCTCGGGTGCCGCAAAACACAGTGCGTGAGCGTTAACAGTCGCGAGACAACAACGCTCACGTTCCCATTCATTAGTTACAAACTGATACGTTCAGTTCACCGTTCATCAAAAACACGAGCACGTTCATGCACAACACTGTGTTGCAATGTGAAAATCTAATAAAACAATTAAAGACAAGAAGGTTTCACATTTTGGGAAATATGCTTATTTACCCTCTTGCTGAGAGTTAGATTATTAGAGTAGAGATTACTGATACCACTCACATGTCTGTACAGTTAATATGAAACTACCCCTCAGTAGCCAACTACTAACTAACCTAGCTTAGCATAAAGACTGGAAACAAGGGAAAACAGCTAACCTGGCTTTGCTGAAATGTAAAAAATAATATCCGATAAAACAGCAAATTGTTGTTTATACGCTTCGGTTTTTGTATGGATCAAACAGACAAAATACAGTTGGAGTTTGCTCCCTTTGGAAGGAGCTTCCAGTTATTATGCTAAGCTACGTAAGCTAGCTGCTGGCTGCAGCTTCATATTTACCACACAGATATGAAAGAGGTATCAATTTTTATCATCTATCAGTGTTTCCCAAAATGTTTAACTTTTTCCTTTAACCTCGATGATGTACAGTATAGCCATCAGTTATTGAATACAGTATATGGCCAGATGAAAACGACAGCTGATGCATTTGTGTGTCAAATACATAATAGAGATGTTTCATATTCATGCAAATCTCTCCTCCTGACTCCATTGCAGCCATAACGTCATTTTTTAACTCATGAAGTATGGATTTAAGGAGTGTGTGTGTGTGTATGTGTGTGCGTGTGCGTGTGCGCGTGCGTGTGCATGTGTGCGTCAGGCACATCCAGCCCATGGCCGGCCATGTGTGAGCACAGAGCCGCATAAACTGCAGTGAGAGCCCTGAGAGGTGAAGCAAGGGGGGGGGTTGCTAAGCGGGGGCTTTCCGGCCAATAACGTGCAAGCACCGGTTACCATGGGAACGCATTGATTATTTAACAATTTGGAAGAAGCCTGTGCCCTGCACTTGCCAAGGTTCAGTGGGAGTCTTTGTGGCTTTACTGTCCCGAGGGGTCTGCAGCCAAACGACTGTTGTGTGGTGCAATGCCACCGGGACGTGATACACATCCGCCGTGATGCTGAGAGACAAGAGACAGACACACACAATCTCAACTGACAGAAGAGCAAGATGATGGATTGATGAATAAGAAGCTATTACGAGCAGATGGGTGGATGAGACGAGCGAGTGAGAGAAAGAAAGCACTTTAGCGAGTGAATTTTCTTCCCTCCTGGTGGTCAGTTGGGACTTGTTGTAATGATCTCATGCTGTGGAAGCAGTCTGGACTCATTGTCATTGTGTGTACATGAGGTCTTTGTGTCCAGCATGCTCATTTGCTTCCACGTCTCAGCCTACGTGTGCGGTTGTCCACACAGTGCCAAAGCTACTGTAACCCTGCACGCTGCATTGCAGGTGGGCACAAGTAAAGAACAACAGCTGTCTGCGAAAAAACAGCTTTTAATGATTGAATTAAAAGCGACCTTTTATGGTAATCGTATTCAGATTTGGTTCATTCCTGCCATAGCTGTCAGTCCGACACGTACTAAACGGAGCTGCTTTTAAATCGTTTGGGGCAACTGAGACGACCCCCTTTAAACCTGGCATTAACATGCAGTCTGTATCTGCATGAGGACAAAGGGTAAGAATAAGGTGTAAATGCTCGCAGAATGCATTGTGGGATCGGATTGGCTGGCTTTGGTTATGATCAGATCTCATAGACAATGAGACAATGGGCTCCTGGACACAGACATGTAAGAGCCCCCCCCCCTATCTACACAGGAACAAGACACCCAAACTCAAAGAGTCTACTTTTAGTCATTTTGCGTCCCTTTGTCGTCGTTTCGCATCGATTTTTAGACCTTTTTACATTTCTTTGTGGTCGTTTTGGGTCGTTTGTAATCGGTATGTGTGTGTGTGTGTGTGTGTGTGTGTTTGGTCATTTGTGTCTATTTCAGATTCAGATTCAGATTCAGAAAACTTTATTGTCTGTCGTGACAGAAAATCATCTTAAACATGGCTCAACATACAACATACAGTACAAAACAAACTCAGACAATATACATACAGTACTGTTCCTAAAAACAGAATAAAATATCTAGCAGCAATAATTTACAGTCATTTTGAATCTCTTTGTAGTCGGCCTTTATTTGTGGTCATGTAGGTGGATTGGATGTCATTATATCCAGATGATAAATCTAGAGACAGATCACATGTTAATAGCAGGTGTAAAAAAAAAGGGCATCTTGTCCAATTCTCAGTCCTTGAAGGCTAGTCCAAGGCCAGAGACACGTCTTGATTGGCAAATACCAAGTCCTTCATGTCTTTGAACATTTGCCTTTCAAAGCTGCTGGTAGTGTTTTTATTCAGCCAGAGACCTTGTCCTTTCAACACAGAGAGGCATAACGCTGTGTGGCCGGCCATGTACGGCCTGCCGTCTTATTTATCTTTAGTTGTTCCAGGATTTTACCAAGTCAAGTCCTCTTTTTTTTTTTAAACTTAAATCGAGTCTCCAGGCTCTCGTCTACAGCTCTGGCACTGTACCACATCTGCCTCAACTCAAGTTATCTGACCCACATTTACCTGCAACACACTGACAGACATTCCCATCCCCTCCTGGGTTGACATCAATCTGGAGGAGGCTGCTTTTGTCTTCACCTCTGTGATCTTCAAACCGAAATACAAAAACCCAGATACTGTAAGTTAGTGTTCCACCAAATTAGATATAACAGATATTTGATTTTATCCAAAAAAACAAGCATGGATCAAATATTAATGATAAGAAGACGTAGAAGACTATTACATGTAAGACCACATCCTCTCTTTCCAACCTGTAGAATATGACATGCTCACTTTGGTTTTGTTTTATTTGTTTCACACACATAAATACAAATCACATTGAATAAATATAAAGTATGTGCGAGGGTGCGGTAGAAACATGTAATGGCTGATAGAAAAAACACACCCAAAGGACATACAAAAGATAAAATATAAATATACAAATTCACCAGTGAATTTGAAATATTAATGTCCCAAAGTTTCATACAAAATAAGTGTAGAATTATATTTAATAGAATAGAAAAGAAAAGAAAATATCAGAGACACAGTGGTATATTTACAGTAAAAGCAGCAGTTTCTAAGAGTGATAATTTTTTTCCAAATCAAATGTTTTTGACAGCAGGGCACCAAGGTACATCTGTATTTTTATATATATAGCTTTAAAGACAAATGTACAGGTTTGTAGAGTGTTGATGTGAAACATAGTCAATAACTGCAGTTTAAAAAAGAGTGGTGCAGGAAGACCTGCTATCTTTTTTCTATTTTTCCGGTTCCAAACCAAATTATTTTAGGTGGAAATGCTCCGAACGGTTCAAAATGAGGCGCACGACCTGAAATGGAACCAGTCCCATGTTGGTGGAAAAGAAGTAAGAGAGATCCTATATCATAAACGTCAGTGATGGTCAAATCTTTGGTCTTTAATGAGCTGTCCTCCTCTGGGCAGCAGGTTAGCGTCGAGGTAAAAGCAGGTTACCGACACTCCCAAGGAGGGAGGGGTAATCCAGCCTAATCCGAGTTACCTGAGTAAATTGCTAAATATTAAACAAACTCATGTTGAGATTACTCATGTTGAGATTATCTTCCATTATTCCTTTTTGTTTGCTTGTTATGTGAGATTCAGATAGAGGGATTACGCAGCAATCCCAGGCCCGGATAATACTGCTGTTTTTCTCCGACTGATGGGTTTATTGTCTTTCAGATGGACTTGTAGGTTCAGTGATCCCACTGGGCGGCATCGGTCCACTATGATACTTATGATAAGCACTGCAGGCATTATACTGTAACAGGTGTGTTTTGTTGTATGTGGTCTCAGTAGTGGATCCAGTAGCTTAGTCTGTCACTCACCGAGGGACAACAGTAGCCAGTGTATTCCCCTGTGCTGCCCTCGGGCTGCGTTTCAGCACTTCTTGCTGTGTGTGTGCTTTGGTTTCATTCACAATAGACTGTCACTAACATGGCTGCTGTGGACTCATAATACAGATGGGTTTTTTTTTTTTTTTTTTACTATTAAACCCTCTGCTGGATTTAGGGGCGGTGTG
>JAOVVB010104754.1:0-12953 GCA_028570985.1 Heterobranchus longifilis | reverse complement strand
ACATTTTCTAAAGCTCCATGAAATGGAATATCGGACAGAGTAGACGGCTTGTTTTGTTTGTATTTCACTGCAGAGTCGTAGTGAGTAGCCATTTTATTTTTCAAAGTTGCTCAGAGTTCTGTTGCTAATGCTGATCAAAAGCCACATTTTTAAACAATAATTCTTATTTAATTTAAAAGTTCTACATGTTATGTTTGAGACACACCTGATAGCAATATTATTTAATTAATTAATCCAAAAAATAGAAATATTACCAGTGCTTGAGCAGCATTCCTGCCTTTGTGAGACAGGGTTTTTAGGATATAGCTAACCAGATTTTATGCCTGATTCAATTGTTTCTGTCAAAATCTGACAGAGTTTACAAAAATCTGGGACACAACTTTAACGGGCCTACATTTTCATAAAATATATATTTTAAATCAAAGACGATTACAACATAGGTATTGTTAGAAGGCTTTTAACACATTTTTTAAGTTTGTAAATTGTTGACTGGGACAATAAGGATGTTTTCTGGCACATAACAAGTTTAAAAGTAACAAAACATTTTGTAAATTATATATATATATATATAAATCCTAAAAAAAATGGAATTAGTGTGTCGATAAGTAATAATTTTAAGTTTGTATGGTAGGACACGTCCTAGTTCTCCAGAAGGGGTGAAAGACAAGAGGAAATGTAGAGCATGAGGGAGTAGTTTTGACCAAAAGTACTTAATCAAAAGTAATGAGTCTCATTTCCCTGGGAAGCAGAACTCAATGGCCTTCCTATTAAACATAATAACTGCTGAGTATATATGGATGGATGAACGGACGGATGGAGGGAGGGACAGAGGGAAGATGGAGAGTCGGAACAAAGGAGGCACATGTGGATGAGATAAAGAGAGTCATATCAGCAGAGATAATAAGAAAGAATGTTTTCCCTTATCGAGTTACTTCTCCTTGAATAATGATCGAGGAAACAGATTAAAAGGAGGAAGATGAGAAGAGGAAGATAAGAAAAAAGTTGTTTGTAGCGTTACAAACATAAATAAATCAACGTCAAATTAAATGTGGTACCTTGGTATAATTACATGAATAAATGAGATCAGGGAGGAGATGAATGATGATGATCTCTAACAGGAAATGTTCGTGTTTCGGAATATTTAGACCGTGTTTCCCATTACAGCAAATGCCTCTTTGTTGCTGTTTATACCACATCACCTGATTTCCTCCTTTGCTCCAGGCCACTAGAGGTCCCTGCCTAACAACAAACGTAAATATGATTTATAATAAGATGCTTGTACAAACAACCTATACAGTCGAGCTGTCAAACTTGGTCAAAAATGACATTTGATTTTTCTTTCTCAAAAAACCTGTATGTTCGAACCTATTTGAATATCTATTTTTGTGCATTATTAGACATAAATGTCTTTTAAAAAATCAACATACCTACACATTACAAAATAAACAGATGAAACAATATAACTATACCGTAAAATTTCATGGCCATCCTTAAGATATCCTTTACTGGTGGTAACGGAAAATACAGTTTAATACTGCAGGTGTCAGAATACTGAGGGCAGCTAAACAAACTATTGTCATTTTAATAAAGAAGTCAGACAATAATTGACTTTTTTCTATCATTCTGTGAGCAACCGTGATCTGATTTTCATGCAGAACACGCCGTCAGCGAGAGCGAAAGTGAAGGCTAATGTTAGTTACCGATGGATCCTAATAAAACTAAACTAAAGTTAGTTAACTGAGAAGTTTGAGGTGTACTTGTTTCATCTAACAGCTCTCTGTTTCTGCTCCATCTTGTTCCATTACTCCCTGTAATATTTAACACTGCTCCGCTGTCAAAAAAATGCAGAAAATGTGAGTTGTTTTGTTTTGCAGACGCAAATTAGCCGTCCGTATCAAGCTCACTGACAAACACATTGCATTTCCTGAGAGTACTTCACAATAAAGGTGCTTCACAAATGCTTTTAATGTGAAGGTGCATCAGGAGGAAATGTCCGATGTGCATTGGCAGTAACTTGATTAATATGCGAGGCAGACAGCAGCGGGAGTCCTTTTTTTCCACAATCAAGTATTAATTTTCATAATCAAATATCTAATTTGAATATATATTTGAATTTAGAATATTCTTTGACAGCCCTCCTACGGACAGAGCTGGATCTTTATGAGGAATAATAATGGCGGCTGTTTGTCTTACCATTCCATACTGGCTCTGCTGGGCTCCGATGGCCTGCATGATGTAACCCAGCTCCTGGCGTGGGGCTGTCAGCATGGAGGTTCCCGTGTCCACGATGGCCTGGCAGCCCTGAGAGCACCAGCCGGTCTCTTGACCATTGATCTGGAATCTGCAAGGCGCCACACATGCCACAACGTTTTTTTGTCTTTTCTTGCAGTTGTATAAGAACACCAAATAATCACAGGAAGATCATTTGACGTTCCATGTTGAGAAAATGTTGACAAGCACTGACCCTTGAATGCCGATCTGCCAGTAGGTCTGAGAGGTGACAGGGGTCCAGTAGATCTGGCCCTCGTACAGGCTGCTGTCCTCTCCTCCGAAAGAGAGCACACTGCCCTGCTGTCCTCCCCTACACCAGACGACAAACCAAAACTTAACTGCAAGCTCTCCATGTGGATGCATCAACCTCCGCACCATACGACCACATAAGCAGTGTTGTGCTAGTTACTGAAAAATAGTAATTAGTTACAGTTACTAGGTACCTCATTAAAAAAGCAACTCAGTTACTTTACTAATTCCACAAAAAAGTAATGCAAAAAATAATACTGTGATAAGTTACTTTTTAAATATCTTTCTTCTTCACGAGTTTACCTGAATGCACCACGAATTAACAAGGGGCAACTGAACGCACCTTCATTGTTTGTTTACAAAACTCAGAAGGCAAATGTTGCCACACCGGTGACTTCAGGGACAGGGGGATTTTACAGTTCTGTTGTTTCTCCATCATCTCCGACTCCAGCAGTGGCCGTGGTGTTTGGAAAAGTACAGCTGCAGGCTAACTGTTACAGTGGTAAGCTAACTGTTAGCTGTTGTAAGCCTTTTCAAATAAAATGAGTGTACCACTTTAGATGGTTTAGCTTTAATGCTACCTGCTGCCAATTACCCAGCTGTAGTTTGCACTCTGCTCTACTTTTGTCATCATCTTTTATATTAAATATCTCCACGCTGCTGACATTGGCTCCTCCGCCTCCCCGCTCAGCTGACGAGAGGTCAACATCACGTTGCCATAAAGTGGTATTGGTGCGGTAATATTGGAGTAGTTTTAAGTACATGAGCACAGTATAGGACATGCATCCCTAACTAATGCAGTAATGAACCTTTCAGTAATGGTAATTTAGTTACTTAATTTAAAAAATAATGCATTAGAGTCCCTGCCCAAATTAACGGAGTAACTGTAACGTGTTACTTTGTAACACGTTAGTCCCAACACTGGTTACAGTTAATGTTACTGTCTTAGATGTAGAGGTTATTTTAGGATTCAACATATTCAAAGTATGACAGACACACTGACATTTGTATTGTATGTGTCAAATTTGCAGGTTTTTGCTCAGTCCAACAGTTTACACACATTCAATAATCAGTTCAGTTCACTGTAATGTCTTGGTCATTTTACACATTCAGCACATTTAGAGCACTTGGTGTTTTCCTGAATTGGGGTAAAGGAAGAGAGAAAGCAAGAGGCCAGATTGCTGCTGGAACAACCTGATTTCTTGGCTATGAATACGTTTAACTGGATTTCTAACAGGGTTTTAGCGTGTACTCAGTGCATGATCTATGGGCTTCAGTCAGGGAAAGTGTGGCTGTGATATCAGTGTGGCAGCGTAACTTAGCAGCAGTGTATCCTCCTGTCCTGAATAATTAGAAAACTTAGCAGCAGTGTATCCTCCTGTCCTGAATAATTAAAAAATAAGTGAATGTTTCGTGCCTTAAAGGAACAGCCTAGTTTGACATTTTGGAAAATACGCTTATTTGCTTTCTTGTCGAGACTGAGATGTGAGGATGGATACCAATCTCACATCTGTCAATATAAGGCTACAGCCAGCAATAGGTTAGATTAGCTTAGCATAAAGACTTGAAACAGGGTGAAACCACTAGCCTGGCTTTGTCCAAAGTTATGGCTGCCTACCAGCATCTCTAAAGCTCACTAATTAAAGGCATACTAGTCTGCAATTGTCGCTTATGCTTGTAAATGCAACATTCAAACTTGCCACCTCCTCCTCCACATCAATGAAAGTAAAAGCAAACCCCAGATTCACTCTTGTTTTTTTTTCACTTACTATATTTGTGTTTTTTTCTGTGCTGTGTCCGCTATTTTTGTAGGTTTGTGCACAAGGGGTGACGCCCAGAAAAGTGCTGTAGGTTACACAGCAAAATGAAAAGAAAAGAGAAAATAGAGACAGAGGGCAGAGACTCTGCTGACAACGTCACACATTTCTAGTGGGTCATAAGTGATGATTGAGAGGGATTACTTTTATATTAGTCTATGCATTGTTTTTTAGGGAAATCCTGCATAGTAGGCTATATCTTTAATATAATATATGTAATTTGTTTAGTCCGTACAAAAAACGAAGTAAAAAAACAACAAGTTGCAGTTTTCTGGGGGTTGTGCAGACTATTTCTTGGTGGGGAGCATGAACTTCTGAAATCTCTGCTGGTTGCCACAGTGATGACGCCGAAAACACACTAAGCAGTGGTGAAGTGCGGCCTGCGGTGAGCTGCCATGCAATAAACTGCGGTGGCCGCTCTGAGCTCAGCAAGCTGCGGCTATTTGATTCTGCAGCGAAGTGCGGCCAAACTAAAATTTGGGGATAGTTCAACTTTTAACGGTGAATTGCGGAGAATACCTGCAGCCAGTCAGTAAACAGAATCCTGTGACTCATGTAACATGTTGACATATGTTACAAAGAATATCTTCCCACCTGAAACCTCCCGGCTGCAGAAAAATTTAATTATTGCAACGAGCTGCACTTCGCTGCTGCTTGGTGTGTTTCCGGTGTAAAGCAACAGGGCCAGGCTTCCCATTTCCTTCTGTTTCTAGTATTATGCTTAGCTAAGCTAACCAGCTGTTGGCTTTAGCTTCATATTTATTATACAGACACGAGAGCGGTATCAATCTTCTCATCTAACTCTTGGCAAGAAAGCAAATACCTCTATTTCCCAAAGCGTCTGTTGCTTAAACTGATTACTTCCAGTAACCCGGTTGCCTTTGTGCATGTTAATGTGGTGATTCACAAAGCATGGCAGTGCACATGGCAGATCCACCATAGCTTTGCATTTGAGTTTTAGTACATTAAGTCCACACAAAACTACATTATGACGGCATCTCACTTTGTTAACTTGACTGTATTTCCTGCTGAAATGGGATGTTGGGGAAAAAAATGTGTACGTGACGAAATCATAGAGCGGTGAGACTGATCATATCTCTGCAACATGAGTAGAAGATTAAAAATATATTGTCGTCAAGGATGGAAAAGGAACTTGCCAGCTGACAGCCATTATTCATCGAATGGGGAGTTTAATAAAGATAAAGAAATGCAGTTTCTTACAAAACAGCATTCAAAATCATTTCTCATGTTTCTCAGACCACCATTGTCTCCTTCAGTACTTGCTTTGGATGTTACAAGGCCAAAGTACTTTCACCTCTGCCTCCTCTCACACGTCCTTCACGTTTTTGGCCTTTATTGATGCATGCTGGCCTTCACATTTGTTTCCTCCCTGCAGTGTCCCCGGGTGAGTTGGGACAGATAACGGTCCTCAGTTATTCATGGGGCTGTCGGACACGGTGACTGGTGACTTGCATGGGTCGCCACAGGAAATAGAAACCGTCCGTGACTTTCACGTAGCAGGTGGATTCAAGCAGGTAACGGAAAGACGAGAATTCTTGTCTAAAAAGAAAGAAAAAAAAGATACATTTTCACTGTGACATAATGTAAATGGCTTCACATCACATCAATATCTTTATGTTAACCTCAATAACAACTTCTATTTGTGTTATATAATAACATTCTGACATTGTAGAACTAATCCTGCAATTGCAGGTTAGGGAGCCTCTGGTGATGTAAGCTGGTGAGAAAGGTCAGGGGGCTGCGGCGGCATCGCAGAGCTTTTGCTCCTCGCTGTTCTGTTCAATAGCTTTTCCCTGCATGGCTCCAGCTCTCTGCCCAGCCACACTCCCCATGGCTGTATGAATGGCAGGCCTCACTGTCTGCTGCACACACCTCTATGTGATGCCCAGATTACTTTGTGTGTGACAGTGTGTGAGGTGAATGTGAATATGTGCGTCCCCTTCATAACTCTGAGTGCTGCTCGCCGGCGTCTGTGTGCAGGTGGTGTAATGAAGCCTCGCAGTGTGAGACTGTGAATACATGTTTTTGTTTTTCAATGCTTCAGTTCTCAAACGTGTGTGCATATGATGATTCTCACATTGCTTTGTGTGTGTGTGTGTGCGTGCGAAACATCCTGCCTGCTGTAAAAATTACAGTCTTTCATGTGGATTAGATGCTGCTTCATGTGTTCACATTTTGCATGCACATGTTTGTGTGTGTTCCTCTCTGGCTCAGTGTGTATCCTGCTCAACAGCTGGCGGTGTAAGACCCCCTGCTTTTTCAACCAGGTGTGAGTGTGCGCATGTATTTGTATCTGTACGTTTGTGTGTGTGTGTGTTTGTTTGTGTGTGTGTGTGTGTGTGTGTGGAAAAAGAAACAGACAGACAGGACTCTCCTATGGGCCCCATGCTGTCACCAAGGAAAGCCGATTATGGGACGTGCCAGGGTGTCAGGAACACCCCCCGCCAATGTTATACAGACTCACAGCTTTTCCACTCATCTGTATGGGTGCGACTGCAAAGCTCCGTCTCCTCGGCTTCCACATGCCATCTGGAGACCGGGCCAAGTGCTTCCTCCTCAGCTTGATATGAAATTAGAAGGTTGTTGGCCTCATATTTATTTTTTGCCTGGTTTACCAATGTTTGTTGGATATTTGTCTGACACGACAACCTAACAGGCTGGCATGAAGCTAAGCTGAAATTGATTTGACTAAAACCAGGATTGGACTTTTTTGGGCTCAATAGATTGAAAAGCTTGATAATGGCTGAATCAGAGTTGGGATTGGAAAAGAATTACACTTCATATGGTGTAGTTAGTCAACTGTTCTTCCCCAACTGTTTCTTCCACAATAGCAATAAAGACTAGGATGTCAGAACTTTTTGCAGCGCTAAGATTTGCAGTGTCCGTCAGTTTAACTACCACTTTATTGCTTTGTTGACTTTATTATCATGATCCCCTGAGGATGAACCATAAAGCCTCTGGTGACCTCTAGTGACACCATGAGGTTGACAGTTTTGGTTTTGAGTGAAATATCTCAATAACTATTGGATGGATTGCTATGACATTGGGTACAAATATTCATGGTCCACAGTGGATGTATCCTACTGACTTGGCTGATCCCGACTTTTCCTCTAGAGCCACCAGTCGATTGACATTTGTAGTTGAGTGAAATTCATGAAAATATTGGATGGATTGCCATTTTGTCATCCCCTGACTTCCCGTTTAGTGTCATCATCAGGTCAAAGTTTCACTGTGTCCAATACTTTGGTTTATGACCAAATATCTGCAAAACTAAAGACATACCCATGCTGACATTACAGTAGCTAAAAGCACCATTGTGTCTGAGTGCAGTCTCACAGAGCTGCTAGCGTGGATGTCGATCCCAGAAATGTCTCTATCCATATCAACTTTGCAAATCATGCAGGTTGTAAAAGACCTCAAGCTATGATTAGTCGGGGTTCAAGTGTGACAAGTGTCATCTCACGCAGTAATTTCAGGAACCATTATCACCTAATCTGACATAATGACCATCTTAAAACATACATGTCACCTGATTCCAACATAAAACTAAATCCTCACTTTGAGGAACTTCACTGGCAACATACTTGCCTATTTCTACTAATATGGCCTAAAAATAAAATCTCAGATTTTTTCACACCACACTCGATTTACAAGCAAACAACAAACAAACTAAAGACTAAAACAAAAATGACGTGACTTTCCAAAGCTAAGCATTAGCTAGTTTAGCTGCGAACTAGCCAGCCATTACATGGGTATTATTTAACAACTTAATATTTCATCCACACACTCTTGTCACAGTGCAGGAAAGACTGCTGCTATCACCAGATGAGTAACAACTTTGTCCGGCTCATTTTCTGTAACCAGTGAAGCATGAAAGCATGACGGAATTAGCAAGCTAGCAGCTAGCACCACCGGACCTCCGTATTCCAGTAAACAGCTTCAGGGAGCCGGGCATGAGAGCCGGCAGGCAGGCGGGTGTCAGGTCTGTGCAGCAGAGCACCGAAATACACACACGCATCGCCGACACTACGTTACTATTAACTACGGGACCTCAGGTTGTTCCGTTCAGTCATTACCCAAGTTAAAAATCAATTTTCATTTTAGACATTGTCCTAAACCATAAATTCAAATTAATTGATAAAATCGATTTATTGCCCAGCTCTAATTTGTACTAGATGGACTCCTCAGTGCTTGTGCACATACATTTGTGTATCTGGAGTGCCCATACCAACCCACAAACTGTATAATAAGACAACCCAGTCAGTTTGTTGTGGGCTGCCTCGATCAGAAAACATGGGATTCTACAAGCCATTCAGATTTGTCTCCCCTTCCATGCAGGCTCATTAGAATATACCGCCCCCCCCCATCTGAGTATCTCCACCCACAGTGACGACAACTACCTTTGCAAGCCAATCAGAGCAGACTGGGCTTTTTTTTCGGGAGAGGGGCTTGAAGAGACAGGTGCTAAAACTGAGCATTTCAGACAGAGGGTGACAGGTATATTCAGACAGACAGTATGAGATAAAATAAAGTGTTTTTTGAACATTAAAGCATATAAACTTGTTCTAGTAGAAACCCAAAATAAAAGCATGAATCTGAAAATGATAATATGTCCCCTTTAAAGAAAGCCTCCAATCATGGGAAACATTTGATTCCACCATCTCATCTTGTTCCTCCAATACTTTGAGATTGTAAGTGCTACATTATAAAGATTCATTTTGTTTTCTAGAAGCAGCTCTGTTCATTAAAAGTTAGTCAGTGCACAACTGCTAGAATGAGGAATACGCCAATCCTCTTTGGTTTATAATGTGTCCAACAAGGGAAATTAAAGGTTTCTCGTGAAATTATGAGACATTGTTAGTTCTTCCCGCCATTTCTTGCTGGCGAGTTTGTCATCAAATTGTTATGACAGCCACGTCACATGTAATTATATCGAACAGCAGAAAGTGGAAAGAAGCTAAAAGGAGATGAGCAAACTAATTGCCACTATTATGAAGTGTCTGTCTTTTTTCATAGCGCTAATTGACTCCCCTTATTGAGCGTGTTTCCCTTTGAGGACGCAGCGATAGAATCTGCGAGGCCCTTTGTGTCAAACCATGTATATGTGTTTATCAGTCATCTAATGCTTTTCCAATGGAGCTTTGTATTTTTCTAAATGGTGGCAAGGAACAAACAGATCAGAGCAGGGCCAAAAACCTGTTCCATACGGTCACCACACAAACGCACACACACACATACGTGACTGCAGCACTCTCATTACCAATACAGCATGGCCCACTGTCAGCTGTGTTGCCAGGGACATTTGGTGGTGGAGAAAGTGACCAGGCTCCCATGAGTATCCAGTCCACCCGGGGCTCTTCAGTACCCGCTAATTATTCTTCGCACCTAATCTGAGAAGGAGGAGGAGAGACGGATGAGAGAGGAAGAAGAGAGAGAGTGAAGGAGAGAGAAAAAGAGAGGGAGGAGAGATTGGCGACCAGTGGGACTTGTGCTTTCTTACAGGAACAATGAATCACATGTAGCCACCACCTGTCCTGTGTTGTCCCTTCTGTTGCTCTCAGCATTGCCGACAGGACGACTGTGTTTGTACAGTATCGAGCCAGCCGTGTTGGTATTGGCTAGAATGGCTTTCACTGGGCATTAGGCATTAATAACAGATTGGACAGCCGTTGGCAGAACAATGTCTGTATTTACTTTTTCTGTTATTATCAGGATTTTTGCAGAAGAGCTCCATCTATTTTTGTAGAGTTCCCAAGCAATGTTTTTTCACTCCTACTTCTCTTTGTTATCTTACTTTTGACAACAGTAGCTATTCATAAATTATGTGCAATAATAAAATAACATAATCGTGTGTGGAAGGACAAATAAGGGGATCTTTGTGTTTGACTGATTGTGTTTGGGCCCTTCTGTGTGGAGTTTATATGTTAGCGGGTGCTCTCCGCCTTCATTGCATCTATTTATTTATAAGGACAATGCACATTAATCAACATTATTGTAAATGTGCCAGTGTGAGCCAGCTGGCTAATTTTCAACTGTAGAGATGTTTGAAACCAGAGCAACAGGAAACAGCAAGACATTAATACAGTAATACATAAACAATATCCACATTCAGTACATGTAGCCATGGAAGCACCACAAAGCAATAAAACATGAAGCCACAAAGCCTGCGACACATTCTCATTACAAATCACAGCCCAGCAATACTGATTATAACCATTTAGACACATAGCTATAACACACAGCTATAAACAATGAGACATAAATAAAATACAGCAATCATGATGGAGATCTTGGGAAAACAAATTGAAAGATGCTGTTAAAAGTTAGTAAACTGGTGATATGACACAACAGACACATCTAGGCCATGAAGCACAGAGTTGTAAGACACATCCTTAGAAGAGTATACCAAATTGTTTAAGTACTAGTGAATATTTCATACATTTTTCAAGTACTAGTGAATATTTCATACAAACCCAGGCTGGGGGCTTCCCCCCACAGTCCAAAGACATGCAGGTGTTAGCTTAACTGTTGACTCTAAATTGCCCGCAGGTGTGAATGGGAGCGTGAATGGTTGTCTGTGTCAGCTGTGTACCCCGACTCTCGCCCAGTGTCAGCTGGGATCGGCTAAAGCTGCACTTAACAGTATTTCTATATGAAAAATGGATGAAATGACTGTGTTTAATGTGAAAGGGGTCAGTTGTAGTGACGAGAGAATGATCAATGCCACTGGCAGAATTAATGATATAAGGCCCAATCTCATCTCCACCCTTCAGCCTTCAGCCTTTAACCCTCACAGACGAAATGAACGTCACCTGTGTGTGCAGCTGTAGTGTGTGAGTGTGTGAGTGTGTGTGTTCATGAGGGCTTAAACAGCAATGGGACAGCACTTTACAGGGACATATCATTGTTACCTTGACAACGCCAAAAAATTACATGTACAATTGTGGATTTGGGAGTTTTTATCTTACCTTTTTGTTTTTACCTTCTTTAAAACCAAGGAAGATTTGAACGTCTTCCAGGCTCTTTACAGAGACAAGGAGTCAAATAATCAATTTACTATTTTTGTCATATTATCATTAAGATTGAGAGGTTGATAAATAAACCAGGTGTGTTTGAATTCCTCCAATTCCATGTGTTTTTATTAACTATCTTAAATCCTTCATGTTAATGTTTCTGTGTAAATTAAATATACCAGGCTGAACAGCCATGTGACAATCCTCCTTGTTTACCACTGTTTTAATGCTGCAGGGCTTCCCCCAGTAACTCTGTGTTTTAAAGGCACAGCACTATGAATTATGGGTAATTCCCTCAGCCAAAGTCTGCAGAAATGCGGACTTACGGAAAGTGTTCAGTAAGGGGACAAAATGTCTGTTAGAGAGCCCTCGTAGACTTTGCCTCAAAGTCTGTGAGTCCGTGAGGGGGGAGATTGAGATTGGGCCTTTATGTTGCTCATGATGCCACAACTGTTGCAGACAGCTGCTTGCTCAGCTATTAAAGGCTCCACACCCTCGGTCCACCCACACAGGTGTTTTCACTTATTGTGCCTGATTACTCCTCTTCTCCTCTTCTCTTCTCAGGACTGTGATTGACAGCTCCCTCACTCCTCTGTTAGTTTTCTGGCCTTACACCCAACTTCAACCTGAGCAGTGGTCTAATCAGTCACGATAAGTAAAAACACCTGTGTGGGTGTCGGGACCTACTGTAGGCTACGGTTACACTTGTCTTGTCAATGTTTTCAGATGTGTCCGCACACGTGTGTGTCCACATTTGACACTTTAATGCGACCTGTCTGGTCGGATAGTAGTCGGATATATTTCCGCTTGGATATTTCCTGTGATAAATTTCACTTGGTGCACAAGAGAGCTTTCTTCTTGTCTTTATATTTAGTTTATTTTGTAAAGAGAAATGCACTTTGTTGTAGGAGAGAGCAGCGGAGACCGCCGGTCTCAGCTGTGCTCCAGCCGCTGGCAAATCTCTGCCAATTCAGTGATAAACAATTTAATTTGCTATATATTCTATACAATAAAAGTTATTTTGTTTGAAATGTCTGGTTTTCATTAGTTAGTAGAAAAGTAGCATAATTTGACTGCTGAATTAAGCAAACATGAAACAGGGGAGGAGAGATACTCGCCATGCAGACCTACGTTTGATAAATTGCCCGGATTGTGCCCAGATTTCTGTCTACACACCCGTGCAGTCCGATCAGAATGCGATCCTGTCCACTTAGGGATGTGGTCTGGGTCATCGGATCACAATGTACCAGATGCAATTTAGCTTTTAGCTAAATCTGGCGTAATAAATGTATTATGCATTGTCCCTAACAAATAAACAATAAACAAACAATGACAGTTAATGCTTCCTGGTGAGATCTGATGATAAAAGTCGCATTGAAACAACAAGTGTGAGCGAGGCCATAGTCTTGTACTGAACTCACTTTGTACTGGACTATTGTTTTAAAGGGGGGTGGATCTGACTTAGAACCCGAGGACACTGCTGTTGTAGCAACTTGTCTGTTAGCCACGCCCTAAAGCATCCCCTGCTTTATTGTCTATGTTACACTAAATGGGACCATAATTTACAAAATGAAATCATGCT
>JAOVVB010104753.1:0-27193 GCA_028570985.1 Heterobranchus longifilis | reverse complement strand
ACAGGAAATGACACGACAACATGGCACGAGACAACACTTAACAAAATAAAACTAACACAAACGTCGGGTCACGACAGACGTGGACTCTGGTGAAGTTTAATCCTCCTGAAAACTTGGACTTTACACGGCCGGGGCCGTGGCCGGTTTCAGCGGTACTGTACGGCTACTAAGCTAAACCTGGAGACAGGGCCGGCCCTTGGCATAGTCCGTATAGGCGGTCGCCTAGGGCCCCACCAAGGAAAAATTAAGACAAAAAATACAATTATGGGCACCCCCTCATCCGATATTTTTTTAAGTTTAAAGAAAAGCAACTTTAAAGTTGTGGCACACATGGCAGTTGGCTAATTTACCTGTAACCTCTGACTTTGTGAGTTTTTCCAAGAAAAATCTTAAATCCACACAATACTGGAAATTAGACCCAAGTCTAACCCTGACACTGATCCTCTGCTGACAAATATAATCCGATCAAGTTCATTCAGTGGAGGTGTTGTCCACCCTAAGTTATGCACTTAATGGATACGGTATTGAGTTTCAGGTTCCTGTTGTTGCGGAGGCTGGAGGCCTTTAAAAGCCACCACGAGCAAGTTATTCAGCACTGATCCCCTTCCTGGCTGTAATGAATCTTACCATGGGGTTTCACTGGAAAGTAACCCAAAGAGTGACAGCTTCAGAAAGAATAAGGGCAATCTTTGTCATATAATATCATAAATGTGTCTGGTAAATCCTAGAGTGCATGGAGGCGAAATAAAACGAGTCAATCTGCAAGTGTTAAATTATGATTAATTAGTTAATTAATCCATTAATCGACTAACAGAAAATAAACTGGCAAATGTATTTATAACTGATTAGCATTCTCTGGTTCCAGCTTCTCAAATGTGAGCATGTTCTGCTTTTCTCTGTTTTATATCATTGTGAATTTAATATCTTTGGGTTTTGGACTGCTGATTGGACAAAACAACTTGGACCATTTCACAATTTTCTGACATTTTATAGACAAAAATAAATAAATCAAGAAAATAAACTGCAGATTAATTGATGATTAAAATAATCATTATTTGCAGCCTTAATTTATTACAAAGTCTAAAAGTTTTAACCTGCTTATTGATTCATTATTAACTAAACAATGTGTTATTCTGTGTATCATATAGGATCTATTTGGCAATGCCTTCAGATTTCAGACCATAAAAAAGTACCATATAGCTTACATTCAAACCCTACAAGCTTCAGACAAAAATGCAGTGTTACTTTATAGCTTCTAACTTGTAAAAAATGAGAAAAATACCTTACATTTTAATTAAAGCAGCATACCATAAAACACAAGATACTGCCATCTACTGTCATCACGATTAAGAGGAAGTGTATATGAGTCCATTTGGATGTTGCCTGATATAGTGACATACAGAATCAAATAATGAGCAGTAAAATTTTATTCAGTCAGAAAAAATCTTCAGCATTAAGACTGGAACTGCAGCATATGATAATCCATAAAAATACATGAAATGTTAATCGATTTTAATGATTGATGCAAAGATAATTGGAATGTCAGGAATGAAGAAGTATATTAGAACAGGGGTGTTTTGGAATATAATAGTTGAGCTGATGGCAAGGATTCAATCAAATTATAGCTATTGCAAACTTGATACAAAAACGACTCTTGAGAACACAAAATGATGAAAATCTGAAAAATCAAACTGCAAATTAATTCCGTTCTTTTTCAATCTTGACCCTGGGGCAATAATAATAACAATGAATGACGGATGGATAATATGAGATACTGTATCTCACTGTGTTGTAAATGCGATATTAAATAAATGTTAGCCACTTTTAGTTGAGACAAATTAAAAAGAGATTATTTTAACAAAGTAATCTAAAACTACTGGGGGTACTTAAAAGTGTAACTTTGAACTGAAAAGAAAAACATACTGTTAATCACTGCACCTGCTTTTGAATGCCATAAAAAAAACAGGGTTATGACCGTGATTTCTGCAGCAAATGTTTTTGAGTAAAAATAATTACTGTGCACAATATATAATGTGTGAAACAAAAGCAGGTGTAAAACTTTAGAATGTTTATTAATTAGACTGGAGTGTATTGCAAAGGATGCCTTCTGACCCTACCATCCATGATCACTGACAATGAAGATATTTCCTTAACAACAAAGAGCCGCTGCTGCAGACGATGTATAATTGAAGGCCCGCTCAATAGCCAAGGGTGAAACAAACATCAACTCTCCAGTATTTAAATTAGCTTTACTCCCTAGTCATTTGAATGCAATAAATAGGTCAGGTGAAACTAAATTGATTGAGACAATCCCATGGGTTGTTGGGAGGGCTTTACATGTACTGTAGCTTTGGTCTGTACCCATTGGACCAAGTGATCATTCAATGTTCTTCACAAAGAAGCCCTCAAGAAATTCACTTTCTAATTGAATTTGGTTACAATTTAATCCAAATCCAGACCTAAAAACCGGATCATTTGATCCAGCTTTCAGCAGACGTCAAGCAGGGCAGAGGTTTTCAAGCTATAGGACTGAACTGTGTGGAGAATTAAATGGACAAACAAACACCTTCACCCCTATACCTACTCAATCCAACCTTTAAAATGCCCTGAAAATCTATTTTCACTCTGCTTCTTACTATGAGTGATGTACAAGAACACATGTTATCTGCCAAAGGTTTGGTTAATCCATGAGAGATTTCTGGGAATCAGTGGGCAGGGATCAGCTGGAAATAAGTGATGTCACATCGTGCCATACACCAATAACTGATGACAGTTGTGGGGTTGTGTGCTTATGTCAGTGTCAATCAAGTCTGATGAAACCACACCCACACACAGCACATTATCTGGAATGTTGAGTATTAAACTATTCATAAATAATAATTTACTTTGATGGTTGCTTAGTTAGTCATGAGCATTTACAGCGCATTATAATAATACCATACGGAAATGTATGCACAACAGTTCATATGACATCATATATCATTTGTTTTCTGCCCATTTTAAACTTGCATATTCTGCCCTCCGTGGTGTTTTCCGTCGTCAACGTCATGATTAACATTGTGAAACGGGACTACTTCGTTTAGGCAACAAAACGACTTGGTATGGTTAGTAAAAAACACTGGGTTTGCATTAAAATCCCTACTTCAGTGTTATGAATACAGCTGTTGCACACAAAAACACAACAGACACTGGACACGTTGTGATGTGGGACGTGTCATCTGTGTTTAAAAATAACAACTTTGACTTTTATTCTGAAATGGGATGCGAACTCGGGTCTCCTGGGTGAAAGTCCAGTGTGTGATTAAGACATCCACCTCCCTTCCCACCCGTCCTGAGCATGTCTGAGTCTTTTAAACCACAACACCTCACTTCCATGTTTAAACAACATACTGGTTTGATGAGGCTATACTGACTGTGGCCACTGGAGGGAGACGTCTACAAATACAACGTAATTTTGGCACGTAACAACCTGGGCCTCACGTCTCAAAATGACGTGGGTTATGTACATATTACAGCGCATTACTTCTCACAGTCATTGCTACAAACAGGGAATGAGACTAGCCTGACATTTAATGAGATAAATGCTTAAGATTTAAATGTAACGTTTTCGGGGGATGGTGACCGATGTCAATGGACACATCTTGCACAGTGGTTCACAAGACGGTGTTGTTCTTCACTTTGCCTGAGTTCATATTAGTGAGTAGACCTAGCTGCTCTATTAACACAAGAACAATGGAAAACAAAGCCTGACTTAGATGCCCTACAAACAGCATACACAAGCATGAGGCAACATACCCAATAAGAAGTTACTGTCAATCACCGAGCAAAAAGCCTCCTTGAACAAATTGCTATTCTTGTCACGTCACGCTTCTTGTACTGTAAAATAACACTGCAGAGCGGCAGGCTGTGCAAGGGTGTCCTACTTTAATAAATGAGCTGAAGCTCATATGCTTGCAAAGAAATCACTTGCCCCAGAACATCAGAACTGCAAATGTCCTTATGTAACTACACAATGTAGTGACAAAGTCAATTTGAGACACATTAGTGGGTCCAAGGTAGCAGAATTATTGCTTTTATGAAGCATAATTTACAAATTTCCATCATATTTACTGCATATACTCATGGGTACCTCGAGTTTGTCTTCGGGTGTGTTACGAACACAATTTCCCACAATTATTTTTTAACAAAAGTACAAATTCAGGTTGATCAACGCTGAGACGAAGCTCCCTCTCACACTGATGTTATTGACTCATGCTTCTCTATATCTAAATAGAGTTAATGGCTTTTACATGAACCTGTAATGTGTAATGTGCAGCAAGCAGATGGTGTGATGGAAATTAATGACAGGTTTAGGAGTCATTAGTAATGATACTGTCTGGCAGCAGAAGTGCTGAAGAGTGGCCCTGCGAGGGTGATCTGCTGTATTGGCTGCCTCCGAGCCTCGTGGAGGAAAAAAAAAAAGGCATGTGGCAGGGACCTACTGTGAAACTATGTATTAAGGCATCGATATGCAGTAATTGCCTGCGCTGCATGTTCAAAAGCGCAGATAGTATGATCAGTGCTGGTTGCTGAGCAGTATTTTCACCACGCCAAAACTATTAGAATCATTAGTGGCCCTGCTGCGGTGCAATCTTTAGTCTATCCGGAGGGTGACCATTTGGGAATTGCAGAAACACAACTAAGCTGTAAAATTACATTCCATATATTTGCTTAAATCTCATCTTGATTCAAAGCCGAATTGCTTTGTGGAAGAGTTTTCCACAAACAATAACAATTAGTTTTTACAGTTGAGCTGTTCAGAGATTTGTTGTTATGTTTCCTTGACTGTTTTAAAGACTTCATTTGATGTTATGGCTCCATTCTAGATACATTTTGTTCAGGGGCTTTATGGCCCTCTAAGCAAACAATCATTTAAATTCAATTAAGACTATGCAATGCCTTAGTTGAAAACAATCCTTTTAAAGCTTTGTTTTTGTGCAGTCTTGACCTATTGTGCAATGACTATATCCAGCACAGTGGATGTGTGTGTGTATATATATATATATACATACACAGATATATATATATATATATATATATAGCACATGACAGTAGGTAAACTCTTCAGTGTATGTGCTGTGAATAAAATGGAATCATTAGCACAAAGCTCAACATAATGAGGAATAAACAATAATGAGATGAGCCCACTCTCTCCTGCCCATCAGAGAATTTCATAATTAGCAATTAGTGGACATTGTATTATAGTCAAATCAGGTTGAAGTGTCTGCACACTTACCTATCCTGAGGCATTGCAAATAAAATATCCCACTGGATGCAGACGTGATTAATGTCTGTCGCAAGAAGGGCTGCAATGGCAGATTAGGCATGATTATGAGCGGGCTCATTTATTTTCAACATGTCATTATCTTTTACAACATTGACTAAGCAAATGGACAGAGTGTGTTTATGAGTACGGATGTAAGCTGTGTTTTCCTGATTATTAATAGTTTGTTAAAAAAAAGAAAAAAAAGAGTTGAGAAATTAAACAAGAAAAGAAAGATTGCATCACACAATAAAGTGAAAACATTTTCATTCATAAAATTACATTTTACTGTAAATGTAATACTTTTGCAAAGGGATCTGTTATCAAACTAAATATCGGCATTGATATTTATTAAACAAATATAAATATATGTGTGTGTGTGTGTGTGGGGGTGTGTGTGTGTGTGTGTGTGTGTGTAATTATAATGATGATTGTATATGTTGTTAACTAGACATGAGTCCAGTCTTCTCCTTGAATACTTCACTCTCCAATATAATTTCTTCCTCGCTCATTGCTCCCCTGATCCAACAATATTATCAAACATCTTGAATCTTGTTCTCATTAATTATGTTTTCACGTTGTCTTCAAAAACTTAATTATGAAAACAAAAATGTTCAACAGCCTTTTTTCTGTATTAGTAGGTGTCTTGTCATTTGACCATTCTGATAAATTGTGATGAGCAAATATGAATAATTGATAACTGTTTTCCAATGGCTTGATTGTCACAAACCAAGACAAATAGAGCGGAATAGAATCATAAAATATTCACTCGACTGTTGGCCTGAAAATTATTAATTTCAAAGTCGTTTTTACATGGATGCAGGTGTCCTCGTCGAGACAAGATAAGTTGACCATGAACTTTAAGATAAGGGATAACAAATATTAAGTGCATTGAAAAAAAATGTCTTGTGTTTTTTTTCCCCATCTTACAACATGCATCACAGCTGAAGTATGTCAACCAGATACCATCACGGCATTCAGGGTGCTTAACGTACAGCAGGCAGGAAGCCTTCAGGTCAAAGTTCAAATGGAGTTATCTCCAGAAAACACACAGAAGTCACTCTGTCCCTGACATTTCTTCTAGCAACGTATTTTACAGTGATTGTATTTTGGTGTAGTTGTAAACACCTCTGCAACCCTTTAAGGGAGCATCTCCCACTCAACAAATGTAGCAACACAAACCATCAGCTCCAATAAACCTGCATAATAACAATATCAGCATGGTTATTCCCAAACTGTATCAGACTGATCTGATTACAGGGAGTGTTTCCTTTTTTTTTTTCAAATAGGCTATGAACTGCAGTGGTATTTCATATCTTCATTTTTAAATGTGGAAGTTTAAAATAAATTTAAAAAAATACAGGACAATTATTCCATCCCATGCATTTGGATGGCCAGATATATTTTATTTATCTTTTCACCCATAACCCAATTATTCATGGTGGGACTGGATTCAAAATAAGAGCAGAGTTAAATCTCACCTATTACATCACGATGACTTGGTGCCATCTACTGTTAATATAATAAACATAAACATAATATTGCTTGGGGATGTTGTGCATTTAAAAAAAATAAAAAATACAATATGGCAGCTCAAAAACAACTCAGAATAGGGCAGCTCAGATTTTAAGTAACATATTTAAACTACTTTTTAGCCTTCTTTTGCTGTATTTTTACAATAGTCCAAAACAAATCTTAATTTCAACATCAGTACAGTATCAGGCTAAAAAAGAAAAATCAGACATTTTTCTTTTGTATGATACATTTTAACCAAACCAAACGAAGAGTTATTTCACATTAATACAATTTGTATTACCATAGGCTTGATGTGTTTCAATTTTGTAATTTTAGTAAGTAATGCTGGGCAATATTCAAGGCAAGCCTGGTGTTTGCCACAAACAACACACAAAGCAGCGCAGGCCTACTGTATAAACACAATTTGTACAGACGATCCTTCCTCAGAATTTCAACATGGCACCTCCTTCAACGAGTGTGTGTTGCCACTTGCCACCGCGGACAAGTTGGATTGTGGGAGTTAGGTATTCATTAGCATATCAGTGACACAGATTAACATACATTAACATACATTACGGCTGAATTAATCATGGCATGTGGTAGAACTTGGAGAGGCATCTGAAAACAGTCTGCTCTGAAGTCAATTCAAGGAAGAAAGCTCACTGTTCTTGCATAGTAATCTCATGCAGCTCAAATAAGCCCATAGAGCGTGTACAGTAGCAGCCTATGATATCTGGGCTCTTGTATACAGCTTATTCATTGATTTTTCATATTCAGCATCTTCCATTTCCTTGTTGCGGCTGCTCGTCTCATTAGTGAAGGATTTGGTTGTCATGTAGTTGTACAATTTTTTCATGGAGTTATTTTACATGAATCAATGATGTTATTAAGGGACTGTATCTATGTCTGGCTTTTAGGTCAAATATAAAAATGGTCTCCAAAATGATCTCTTAATGCTAGCTCGTAAACTGTGACCTATGCTTCAAAATCACTAATAATAATAGGACATCTTGAATTCCTTCTCTTGACCAAATGGTAGCAACTACAGAAACCAGCTAACTGGTCACACTGTTGCTACAGTGAGTCTCAAGCCTCATTCACACAGAGATTCTGCAATACTGCCGTAAAGATGATCCGTCGTTACGCCGGCTTTGTTTTTTTGTTTTTACACTGAACCAAATGGCAGATTAGGCATGATTATGAGCGGGCTCATTTATTATCAACATGTCATTATCTTTTACAACATTAACTAAGCAAGTGGACAGAGTGTGTTTATGAGTATGAATGTAAGCTGTGTTTTCCTGATTATTAATAATTTGAGAAAAAAAAAAAAAAAAGAGATGAAGAGAAATTAAACAAGAAAAGAATTGATCATTGACCCAGTGTGTGATTTTAGATCGCATGCCAGCATTCCGGGACCAAAAGAGGCGTGACGTGTAACACAACAACTTCTGTGTCTAGTGTGTGTTTGTGCGTGTCGTCCCCACCTGCCGGCTGTCCCTTTCAACACAGACGTTGATTCGGCTCTGTTACGACCTCCGCTGCAGGCTTAATGGTGGAGCATCTCTGTCCCCAAATTCTGCGTTCATACCTTTTATACAGAACGACGAGGTGGAATAATGCCGCAACATTCTCGCCTTCTGTGTGAAAGGGGCTTCTGTTAGCATTCCTCGGTTTGGTGCTAATCTGCCTTACCGGGTGAACAGTGCCTAGATAAAGCCTTACTCCGTGTTCCCGTTCTCAAAGTCCCTTTGCTACAGGAAACAACGGCAACAGCCTCCGAGATATCAACCTACATGCTGAAAATGTCCAAGTTTTGGATTATGCAATAAGGCAGGCCTGCTCTGTTCTTTTAGTGAATGATTGTAAAGATCTACAACAAACAATATGTTTACAACATTTTCATGAAGGTATTAGAAAGCGCACTGAATCCAGACCTTACTCGAGCGCTGTGGAAACAGGTCTGGCTACACGAGACGAGTGCTGAGCTTGAGGTTGCCGCACCACAAGCGGTCCTTTCACTTGCATATGGAGACATTCCTAAGAGAACTATATTTTTTATAGTATGAATATTCTTTTATACAAAAAATAAAATAAAAATGAAATGTCTAGTTCGAGCCCCTCAATTCTCTTGAAAAAAGAACATGTTTTATACTCAATTTTGTGCATATTTATCATGTTATGCGTGTGAATTTTCTTCAATTTTTTAAATTTAATTTTAAAATACGTTTTAATAACTGGCTAGGGACAATGAATGAAAATGAGCCTTTTAGGCTAACTCTGGCTCATTAACATTTTCTGTTAATCAATGGGCATTCTCTGTCAAATAAACGAATAAAACTCGAAGAAAAAAAAACATCAGACAGAGAGTTGATCATATGTCTGAGAATTTTGGGACCTAAAAATGAGGTCATAAAAATTGTTTTTTTATTATGTGAAGTTCCTCATAAATTAAACATAACAGGCCAGAATCTCAAATGTCCAGCTGTTCCCTTTAGGGCAAAATAGTTACAAACATTGAATCGGGACATGTTTTATATGAATAATAACATATCAATCAACCCAAAGTCATCCTGCTGCCACAAATCCAAACCCCTCTCAGCCATGGTGGAGCAAATCCACAAAATGAATTGATAAATAAAGTGAGGGATTCTCAAAGTGGAGGGATTAAACTAACACATCAAATGTCACTGATTCCATTATCAGCATTTTGGTCATGGCTACTTTTGTGGTTCGCTATCTCGGTGGAACACACAGCTGGGGTCCTATCTAGGTACGAACACTGATTCTGCCTTGGGCCCAGGTAGCACATTATGTGGCAGTGCTCATGGAGATGAACACTAAGCAGATAATGTCATTCCTTCCAATACTCATCATTAACTCCTGACTGCCAGGCATTTTGTTGCAGCCCATACTGAGGCAAGGCCATATCATTGGTAGTATGACTCCAGTCCTGACCGTCTGTTCCACTCAGTTAACAGTAATACGAATAGTTTCCTTTTAAACACTACTTAAACAGCCCTCAAAGTGCTCTTAAAATGTAATGTAATGAAAGCGCCATGCATGAAACTGGAATGCAAGTGCCCGAGCGGCTAGTATCACTTGAAAAGGGCCATTTAAAAGGCAAGCGGCGGCACTTGATGGACAGCTCCTTCTCTATGTTGCAACGTGGAAAGGAGCTGACAACCTGAATTATATGGTCATTACATCAGTCCAGTTTGGCTGTATGGACCTGCTGACACTTTCACAATAAACACGACCCATCACACAACAAGCTTTTTTTTTTCCAGTCAAGAGCATGGGCATAATGAAAAGCAACTCCTATTTTACTTTACCCTGAGTATTTACTATAGGTAAAGCATGCTCTTTCTTCCACATCCTCCAGCAAAGATTGAGATAAACAAAGTGCAGCAGCACTGCAAGAGTGACACACTGTGTTAACTTAAATGTCAGGTTACAATATATATGACAGGGTACGACATTAACCGTGGCCCGTGGCCACAAAAAAAATACTCTGTGGCCACCAAACATCTCCTGTCGCCCCCTGTGGCCACCAGGTTTTATGAGGTCTCTCAATGAGATTCCCCGTCTAAAAAAAAAAAAGGTAATTCCTTTTTTCTTTCTTTTTTAATCCCCCATACTGCGAGCCTTCGACGACGTAACACCTGGATTCCGGCTGCGATACGGCTGCCGGAGCTGATCGCGGCCACTCTAAACAATATTCCACAAACATCCCGATTAATTTGCGCCGTAGTTAATAATTCTATGAAAAACAGTGATCAGTACTCGTCGATATGTCTGGGCGATGGAAATATGGGTTTAAGAACTGCTAACGCAAAAGGCGGAATATGAAAAAACGAAACGGAAGCGAGTGAATGGAAGCAGGAGTTTAAGTGGCGAGAATATGACACATCTGAGGATGTAATGTACTGCAGTTTTCTACTGCGTTTTGTAATGTTTCTATTGCAGAGATGACGCACAATGCTGGGAGGGAGAGAGAGCCTGTATAAGACAGAGGCATGGGGAGACAGAGACAGAGAATAAACACATGGTACATACATAAAAATAGTAGCATCTACTCTTGATATGAATTAGTCAGGACAGATACATTGGCTTCTTTTCCAACCACTGTAATCAATACCAACTGACACATAAATACTGCTCCACGTCAGAGATACACAATCTCTTTTGCTGGAAATATGTACACATGAAGCTCCTGTGACAACTCAGGCAAATAAACTGTAAACTTAAAATAAACATCTAGCTTCTGAGCGTCCTGACTGATAAAAGTGGTTAGCACTTAAGCCTACACAAATACATATTTTAGAGAACATAAGCACAGGCAATCTGAGTTTACAGTTCTATTCATAGCTTTTCACTTTTAGAAATTGCTGGAATATATCGAATGAACCCCATGTGATAGATTTATCAAGTAAAAAAAACAACATTTGGTATGTATTCTCTCAGTGTGCTTGAATGCCCATGAATGAGACTGAAAATAAGAAAATATAACTTCCAAGTAAACCACTCTGCTTGAAAACATTGGTAATAGAGTGGACAATGTGTCTCTAATCCTTCTTGTGCTGACTAAATAATTCACTACCCCGGGTGTAATTGAAGTTTTTCCACCATCAATTTATATAGTAATTGATGACCGGAAGGGCCATGAATTCAAACACCTTAGCTGCCGGGCCACATTTAATTTGTCCTGTCAAATTATTATTTCTGCCCTCCAACACAGCAAGCAGTGAGGAACTGTGCATGCAGTCTAAAACTCAACATCTTATTTATGAAAAAAGTCATAAGTTGTCAATTACTCTTTGAAACATATAATGCTGTGCAATCAATTATTCTACAAAAATTGTGGATCTCTCCTTAGGAAATACACGGCTGATATCTCAATACAGATTCAGATTATACTGAAGGCAGATGCAACTCATTGCATGAGCTGACCTGAGATAAACCTTTTCATTTTCTTATTTGCCAAAATAGATACAGACATTTTGTAGTCCTACATTTCAATATTCAGATCCAGATCTAGATCAAGAACAGCTTATCAGATGCATGTAGAGAATACATCTGTGCAAATGTACACTGTTGCTTAAAATGTGGAAAAACCCCAAAAATGCTGGAGGTGAGGGGATTTCTTGTTTTTTTTTTTAAGCGTTTGCCCCTCCAGTAGACTCTGCATGTCCCTACTGATATGGGTTTATGAGTTTTACTTTGGGCCATATATGTACTGGCCAAAGCATTAATAATACAGAATACTAATCACACCATTTATATTACATATGACAGACAACAATATAGTGACAGAATCAAGAGATATATCTAAATATGCCAACAGTGTACTTTTAGTCATTCTTTAAAAGTAGAGTAAATGATTTCACTGGAGACATTTGGAGGGATGGCATTCAGAAAATTGGTAACTTTCCGCTGCTCTACATTTTTTGTTACAGTGAATTCATATTTATCACTGAAACTGTGTCACTTTCAAGGGTTTTACTACCACTGTTGATATTCCATTATAGAATAGAGCATTTGTTACTCAGTTGAATACATCTCCGCAGATCTTTTCATAAGATATTGTAAAACATGCCTCTGACGTGTTCTTGTCTGCCATGGTGGATGGAATCTGTGGTGTTTTGAGTAACTTCACTTCCTTAGGGGAACGATTTATACATCACACAACGCCTGAACCAGGAGAGGGCCTGACAGTCTCAGAAATGGGAATGTCAGATATCTGACTGAGGTTTTTATGCCAGTTTTCTGTATTGAGTTCTGTGGTTTGGGTCAGGGAATACTGAGGCCTTAGAGAGATTCAATACAGACATTTTGTTGATATTCTCAGAGATGGTCAGTTTGACGTTTTGACATTACTTCAAGTTTTGTCCATTTCCACCACTGGCTTGTCAGTCAAAATGAGAGAGATGCCAGCATTTCAGGTCTGAATATCTAAAAACGGTTGATTAATCAAGCACGCAGGTCCGTCAATTAATCATCAGACTACTGTATGGACCTTTAGCAAATAACCAACTATGCTAAAAAGAAATGCAAGACCCAAATGAGTTATTTTTACACAATAGCCATGTTCTGTTTGATTAGAATTGACATTTAGGTTAGGGTAAATCAGATAAGTCAGTAAGAGGCAGGTAAGTGGCTTCTTTTTCTTAGCTTTGACATTGGATTGGGTAAAAGTCACACTAAAGATGTGAGGAGAAATTACATTTTTAAGGGAAATTGTAGCAACACTGAAAATTAAGTTACAGAAAGAAAGGTAAAGACTGATTATGAAATTAAATCACAACAAAATCACAGTAACGATATCTAAAAAGGACTGAAGTGTCAGAAATAGTCTCCTATTATCCTGTGATCTCCCAAGAGGTGCAAATTCTTCCCAACCTTCTCACATAACTGAAGTGCATTCCTACTCTGAGTAACACCACTGCAGCACATGCCTCTGCAACAAAATTCTTCTGGAAAAGCCAGTTCAGGGATGGGGGGTGGGGAGGTGGCCATGATAATGCATACTGGCTGAATTTACATGCAAGGCCACCATTCTAAAGCATTTAACAAAAGGGCCATCCAGTGTCATAGCATGGCATTGAAATGACAGTCTTGCCCTTGCATTGTTTGACACGTCACAAGATGGCAACGCAGTATCTCTTTAGCTCCTAGAGGTCACGGAGGATGGATGCACCACTAATCTCTGACACTCACTCTGGGATTGGGGAGGGAAATCGACGCAAACTGGGGGCTTTAGATAACTTTGCTATCCACCAGTGACCTCAAATGCAGAGACATCTCTGGGCCCACTGTGCTCTGTCAACCAAATCCTTCTTACTGCTTTGTGACTTCAGACAAGGATACGTCGCCCGCCCCACAAGGATAAATCCCAGCCATGAACAGACTATATATTAATCTGATATTGTCTTTTTATTGTTTGGGGAATAATGCAGTGGAAAGCAATGATTGATCGGAGGGCTTGAGAGACTTTTATATTGTCAAAACGGTTCATTTACAGATCTGTGGCTGTTTCTCCGGGGGGGGCATGATCTCACAAATCCAAAGAACAAATGTGTCATCATATACAAGTGTTCCTGGGTGTTTTCTCTCAACACTAAAGAACAAAAAGTAGAAACACCAAAACCTTTTAATTCACTGTTTAAGTATATTGGATTGTCAATGGTTCCATCAGTAAAACATTGATTGATTGATATTTTCCATATTTTAAAAGGCTTCTTTCTCAATCAAATGTCTGTTCTGCTCATAGGCTACACTAGTTTTGGTAAACATGCAGATTTCGGCATTAAATCAGTTCACAAACTGAATCCACAAATGTCTCCAGTATATACTCCAGTGGACGGATAAATAGTGCTCCATCTGTAACTGCCACCACACCCCAAGAGGGAATATTATCAGGAAGGTTTGTGGTTTCATTGATTTCAGGACTGCAATCATCCCCATCTGATGTAGTGGGCTGAGGGAGAATAAGTGAGGCTCCACAGTCCGCAGATCAGCTCTGTTTGACAGTGGGACAAGTTCGAGATAACTTCAGCAATAACCAGTTGAAAGAGTTATTTCCTGCAACCACTGGATGCTAAATCATTGCCATCCATTTTGCCAACTGTCTCTAAGATGCCTCGACCTGCTCCATTTATTTGGCTTTTAGCTTAAAAATTTATGTTTTTTTTTTTCTTTGCATATCTAAAATATGTGGTTTCCGTAATTAGTATTCCATTTTAAAGAGGCTTATATTTTCTTTTCCACTTTTGTCCGAGAGAGCACATTCGTAGGATGAACCGAAAACATGCATAAAGAACAAAACATCTCTAATGGACTTCACTGGAAATTAAGTCTCTAACGGTGCTGTCAGGAGTGAGTTTCAAACCAATACGCAATTTGCAGTGAATCAGGGCACACAGAAATGAATTTAATTCACTCTTGCTGAAACTTCTCAAGACAGATGGAGAAGAATATGCTCGTACTGTATTTCTGAAAGAATAGGCTCAGGGAAACCACAGCACGACCATATTTGGTTTTATACACGGCTTAATGAATGATGATGTTAACTTCAATGCCCTTTCCTCCTTTTTTAACCTGCCATGACAGCATAGACATTTCAATCGACTATGCGAATACTAAAAGCAAAAGTAGGAAAAAAAATCCATTGTCTCTCTTCATCCTTCATTCATCATGTGCGTATTTAGGTTTTAGGTCAAATTTAATACTAAAAATATGCCACAGAAGCCCTCAAAACTTTTGGCGCCTTGACATCTTTATGATTACAGAGAGTTTATATATAGGCTACATGACATCCACCATGAAAATAAACATGATGAATTAATCAGTTGAGCTTTAATGGGCATGTATTTATGGAACTGGATCCCAAAGCTCACTACGCCTGTGTGTTGTGTCGTGCCAGACCTCAATCCACAAACCTTTGGGAGCAGCGAAGAGGATCCTTATTTGTGTCCTCTGGCGTTGTTCATCACTATTCTTTCCGTATGTCAGTGGCACAAAGAGAAAACGCTTTGGACTTTTTCTGCATAGCAACCTCATTTTCATCCAGGAAAGGTAACTATATTAAATGTTACTACAAAAGGTGACCGCACACAATACTTATTTTATGAAATTATGATAAGATGATGAGTTTAATTTCCTGATGCAGGTTTGTCACAGATACATTTCCCCTCCAACTGAGGTACGCTATCAACATTATTATTTTTCCTATCAATATTAAACCATATCCTCAGATGTCAAATTAAATGTTGGCCACCAGAAAATATTATTAATAATAGATTGTAATAATGATTAATTCATGTAATATCACTTATTAACCAAAGTGCATTATGCTGGACAAATACAGGTTTACTTTAAATATATCTTGTGACTGTACATGCATTTCCTAATTTTATGGTTTTTTTTAGAGATTAAATATTTTAAAATTGAATCATTATAATTACAATGTTAACGAAATTAGGTCTGTAAATTAAATAATAAAATGAAATGAAACATCCCCCAAAGAAACAGGTTAGATTCTCAAACTTCTGTTAAAATTCACAATTAATTAGCTAATTAGCCTCATTAGAAAACACACTGTAAGATACATAAATACCAGAGAAAAAAAAACTACAGATGCACTACAGGGCTGTTCTCGAATAAAAAAAAGATTTAGTCGACTAACACTCACACGATTATGTCGACTGATCGATTAGTTGATTTAATCGACAGATCTGTAAAACTGAGTTTCTCCACAAAGAATCCTGCAAAAGCACCACTTTAAATCTTGTGTTTACCAGAGATGTGCTCAGAAGTTTCTGGGAAATAAGTTATTCAGCATGAAAAAAGCATAAAAAACGACTAATCGACTAAAGAAATCTTAGTCGACTAAGACCAAAACGACAGATTACTCGACTAATCGACTAAGAGGGGGCAGCCCTGCAGATGATACTGAATATATGACACATGCTAGCATTTCTTGCAAAAAATATTGTGATGCCAAGGTGCCCATCCCTCTACCAAAATCACACGCAGTGTGTGTGTGCGTGCACACACTCACACAGCTACAGAGCATACACAGTTCACTACTGTGTTCACTACAGAGTACAGTAAGAGCAGCCCGAACACCCTGGCTGCATTTCACCTCCCGATTAAAGTCTCTGCCAGCAGCTCTTCACTAGTAATGAACTTCCTAAACTAACAGTAGTCACCCGGCTTGGTGACAATATCACCAGTCAACACAAACAATCAATCGTGTCCGCTGCAATAACATTGAAAGGAAGTGCCTCCAATTTATCTCTATTAAATCAATAGGGATTTGATAGCCTTACCTGCAGTGGAGTGCTTTGCCCAGTGTTGGAGCTGTAAGTGTCTGGTGCATTGGGACAGGGGGAGATCTCTGGTTCACTTGTTGTTTGTCGGGGATGGGGTAGTTTGCTGTGTGGCTGGAAGCGACACTCCTAAGGGCCCACTGTGAATAGAGGTCAGGATAATAGACACAGTCACACAACAAAGACTGATAATCCTGTCTCGCCCCACAGCTCCCGTGTTGCAATCAGACATTTTAAGGGCAGTTAAGCTGCAGCGAGGGGCGGCTGAATGAACCGCGGTTAGGAAAGACTCCCAAGCTCCCATTATGGACAGTAACCGGTGTCAATTCGCAGCAATTAGACCACTCAGATGTGTCAGTAGACAGGCCTCAAATTAATAAATAAATAACGTCGACCACAAGTGCTCGCTGATATAGCCTTTTGAGTCATTTGAGTCTCCCAATGGTCTATTTCAGTGCAGAACACTTAGTCCTTCAAAAAGTGACGAGGTGTACCTCCTCCTCCCCACTTATCCTGGATGACCTTTGAGTGAATAGTCCTTAGTGAGCAAGTTGCTTAAATCTGCTTCCACTAGCCGTCAGAAACATTTGTTTAAAGTGGCACAGATACTTTACTGTTGGTTCATTATCACTTCAAACTGCTGAGATAAACAAAACAGTAAGCAAGACCACTTACACTCTTATTTCCTGCAGTACACGATTAAAAATCTCACATGAGTCATAAATTGAAGAGCTCATAATGTAACAGTGAAGATAATCAATAAATGAAGACACAGGATACATATATCTCCCATCTGATATTGAGAGCTGTTGAAAAGTACGGACCAAGGTTGTTGCCTTAGGCTTTACAGTAGAGAGGAGCAAAAGAGTAGCCTCGGGCTCACCGCTGTGTTGTCTCATAACAAAATGTTTTTTTGAGAATCACCACAGTCTGGAGGACAGAACGTCAAAGATAGGCCTGTGTATTTGTGCCACTATTCATTTAGTCTGTGAAATCAACACGATATTTCAACACATATTTCTGTGAGTGTGTTCAACGTTTTGACTGTGCATACTGTACATATTCACTCATCCTAAACAATTTAGTCGAGCGAATATGGTGATAACACTGAACATTATTTTCCGTGAGAATAGTCACAGAATAGAGTTTTTGGTTTAACGAGGTGCTTGAAATTGAATGACGCTACTCCGTGAAAATAGTTCATTTTGAAAAAGAATGCACAGTACTGTTTAAAGATATTTTTTTTCTCGGGGTTTCATGTCTCATATTGTGGCTTTTTACACAGAACAAAGCAAAAAGGACACAAAGCAGCGCCTGAATTTGACTTGGAGCACTCAATCAAGAAGAAGTCATTACTTCAGGATAAGGGGTAGCTATGCTTTGCTGCCCGACTTCAACTGAATACCTCGCCTTTCACCAATGCATAAATAATGTGCCAACTGTCTTTGATCTGTTGGAGGTGATAACTCCACAAGCATGTGGACACCTTCCACTGATAGAAGAGGCTCTGCTCTGTCCAAATATGTGTCAACAAGCATCACGCTCACAGAAATGTACCGGGGAGGAAAACGTGAACAAAGGGAGAGCTCAAGATGGAAAAAAAAAGGCTTTACAATGCCAGTGCAGAGAAAAACATGCGAGAATGCATTTCTGTTTTAATTAGGTCTACATATTTTCACTACAGATTAATATGCTGATTATTATCTGGATTAGTTGTTTGGTCTTTAAAATGGCAGAAAACAGCAAAAAACGCCCAACAGTCCAAAACTCAAAAGTACTGCATTCACAATCACAGAAGACGCTAGAAGAAAAATATTTACATTTGAGAAGCTGTAATTTAAATATGGACTCAAACGATTAACTGACTATCAAAATTGTTGCCTATTGACTTTCTGTCAATCACCTAATACATGAATTGCCTAATTGCTTTACTCTATTCCACCTTCATAAAGTTTAGATGTCAAAGCGTCATGTTGATACATTATTTCTTTCTAAATGTATTTATTTCCTGGAAATAGTATCAGTGAAACTGGTGAAGAGGAGACTAATCCTTGGAAAGTAAGACCCTCACTACTATATTTAAATGAAATATGTAGTTAAGGGTCAATTCTTTCTCTCAGCAGAAAATAAATCACATTAATGACAGCTGCCAGCGGCTCTTCAGTTGTCATAGTGGACACATCAGATTGTGATCCCCACCAAAAAAATCACAGAAGCCCTGTAAAGCCCTCTTCTGCGTCAGCAGGGCAGATTGGGTGACTGTTCCTGGACAGTCAGACACCCTGACACAGCTGAAAAAGGGGAGAAAAAAATATAACCTAGTTAAGTGAGCGCACAAAGCACTCCTCTGAGAGGTCAAAGCGAAGACAAGTCCTCCTTTCAGACAGAAAGAAAAACAAAAACCTGTGTGACTTTCAACACGCCTGCCCAAACAGTGTGAAATGAAGGGTCACCGTGTAATAATGGTGATATTAAAAAAACGGTTATAATTGTCTCTCATTTCCATTTCAGATTTAAGCTGTGAAAATATGACCAGTAATGGCCCAGGCTTCACTGAGGCAATTTATTTAATCCTTATTCTCCACTGTGAGGTGGTAAGGAAAGTGAACACAGAGACTGCAAGAGACCATTTTTAACTCTGTGCTTCATACATTCCTTTTTATATTTCATGATACAAATACTTCATTTTTCAAGTCCCAAACAATGCAGCAGATATTTTGTACAAGCGTTAGGATGTGTAGTGCAATGTCTACAAGAGCAAAGGCATCTTTAGTTCTCTCTATATTGCAGTGAATGAGGCAGAAAACAGGTTGAGTTTAGCCAAGGGAACTTATTAGCAGAGCCTCCCTGGTGGATGAACTTCCAGGGAAAAGGGAAAAGCGAGGCACTTCTTCTTCTTCAGAGTTGGCTGTAATGCCATGAGCATCCTCTGCTGGTAAAGAAACACTTCAAACGCCCAGCCCCTAATGAAAACACACCAGCGAGGCACTATACTAATTAATACACAACCTGCATGAATAACCCATATGTATATACTCAGTGTTCAATCTTATATTCTAATCATATCTTACATTACAGAATTCTCTCATGAACACATACATTAACTCAGGGGAATAGTGGGTTCAGCTGTACTCAGTATCATGATGTATGCAGATGACTGTGTGTAAAACATCTGTTTATTTTTTATGGTGTTTTCTTTTTCTTTTTTTTTCAAAAAAAGACTGTAGAGGCAGGGGAAATAAAGCCAGGCATTATGTATGAGCCTGTAAATTAAGTCAGTGGTGGAGCTGACAACAGCACTGCCATATCACTGCGTTCAGGTGAAAACCTTGTAACTCCAATTTGGGAGTTACCTTTATGGTAGTCTGGTTTACCAGATGAACAGCGCCAGGATAAAGCCTTACTTCCTGTGTGCACAAGAAGTCCCTCCCCTTTGTGTTCCCGTTCTCAAAATCCCCAATATTTTGCAGAGGGACGACAGCTGCGTCCGGGGAGTTTTTTTTTACCCTATCCCAGAATGAAAACGCACTGGAGAACAGACCTTCCTCCAGCGCTGTGGAGATAGGTCTGACTACCTTTAGGGCTGCAATTAACTTTTTTCATTTAAAGAATTGCTTGTTTTATTTTACCATCACTCCAAAACCCAAATACATTCTGTTTACTATCATGTGTGACAAAGAAAAGCATCAAATCCTCATATTTGAGAAACCTGAACCAGCAAATATCTGACATTTTTGCTTGAAATATGAATAAAACAATTAATCAATGAATCGACACAAAATTGTTGCCAAAGTCAATCGATTAATCAACTACTCATTGCAGCTCTAGTTTCCTTGTATCGAAATATACATGAAACATTACTTTATATTGATCATATAACCTTGTTGTGTAAGTTGTGTATTAGCTGAATGCAGATGTATCCGGCGAATGAGTAACAAGAAATTGCAGAACAGAAATGCTTCAGTTATATTTGATTTATGTTTGAGCTACTTCAGAAATTGTCTGTTATATAGCCTGTCCACCAGAGAGCACTGGCAAGTTTATTTTTCAAATATAAAATATCACAGAAACATTTAGGGAATCCTTATCCAAAATGTTTCTGTATAAATATATTGTTATCAAATGTATTAAACTATCAAATATTGATATCATTACCAGACCAAAATGTATGCAGCATTAATTTGCCAGGCAGTAGGGCAAGGCAGTGGTGTGCTTTCCATACAAACCAAATATCTTGAGAGTCCAAAGTTGTTGAAGAGCTTACAAGCTTTGTGAAAAGTCATACATTTCCCAAAACACTATTGCCAAAACAAACCTGCCCTATTGACAATTCCAAAACTTTTTCTTTTAATATTTAATTTTAAAACTATTGAACAAAATGCTCCAAAGTAAAAAAGAAAAAAAATATTGCTCATGGTGTTTGGGCAAACAATCCAATATTTACCTGTAAACCAAAAACAAGAACCACTTTGAGACTTGCAGCTGCTGCAACACGTATTCTACTGTAATCCCAAGATCCGTAGCAGAAAAGCAGTTTGAACCATAAAATAGATGCTGGGCCTGTGAAAAACCACCATGTGGGTACAATAATAACTCATTGTCCACAGATACATGGGCTGTAGCAGTAATCTTCAGATCTCCTCAGTGAGGAAATATAGATATTTGTAAAAGCACTGAGGGGATTAGGCAGGGTTTTCTACCTCCTGCGGTACACGGCCTGAGTCATGCTGGGAGCACCAGGAGCTCAGTGGAAGTCTGGTGAGGAAGGAGAGGATTTGACCTAGCTGCTGCATTATTCTGATATGACCCAAACAAAGCCATCAGCATGGGACCAGTGTAGGGGGTGCAGTCTGTGTCTGTCTCTTTTCCTCCCTCTTTAGAATGAAGATGAATATATAAACGACATTTACAAGATAATCTCGGTTATGTTAAGAGGCAGTACACTCAGAGTTAGAATGAAATTATATAGCTATGTGAACAATAAACACATTATAAATAATGTATTTTTATATGCACTAATACAGTGCCATTAATACTACACATGGCGACTGGAGCTTACTTAAAAGGCACAGTAAGTGAAAGCATTATTTAAAAAAATGTACAGCAGGATCAGGCTTTTCCCCAACCTATTAGCTCACACAACTGATGTACATATACAGCTATTAACCCTCTCAGTGATTCTCCTGAGTTAATTCCTAATGAAAAATAAATTGAGTTGCTCCCCTACACTTTCATAACATTTCCTCCTCAGAATAAATGGGCTCCTTTATGAGAAAAGACACACTGTTGTTAATGATTTTATAAGCAGGGAGCCCACCTGACATCCTGTTTTCTATTACTGTTCTTTATTCAATTTGCAGGGCGCGCTGCAGGTGACCTAACCTATAAAAGGGCACTCCAAATTAAATTATCAGAGCTCCTTGAAATTTTATAAATTCAGAATCGGCCTCACAGAGGGATCTCATACCAGAAACTAATGGCTTCACCTTTAGCTTTGCATAAATCAATCGCACCAAAGGTTAGGACACATCATGCCAGGATGTATCAATGCAGTTTTTAACATCATAACATGTAGTCATTTTTGAAGTGTGAATGGCAGGTGGATGAGGTCATATGTGAGAAAGTTTGTGTGCATGTACACACACACATGTGATTACTGAATCTGTCGAAGACTGAGAAGTACAGTAAAATCAGTGTCATATAAATGTAAATATAAAACTATAATGTAATTTCATTCGCAGCATGTACACGTCACATGCTTAAAATTAAGACTAAAAAAAATTACAATTAAAAAAATTAAAACAACAAAATAATTTAAATCTACAGTAGAGCTGAAATGATTAGTCAATCACAAATTAATAGGCAAAAATATTGATAACTGATTCATCGCTTAAGTAATTTATTACTTAAAATTGCAAAACATTCTCTGGTTCCTGCATCTCAAATGTTTAGATTTACTGTTTTATTATGTTTTATACAAGTGTAAACTGAATATATTTGGGTTTTGACCGTTGGTTGGACAAAACAAGCCATTGGAAGACAATACCAGTAGTACTCAGTAGTATATAATATTTTAGATCAAAGGATGAATCTATTAATCGAGTAAATAATCAAAAGATTAAGTGACAATGAAGAGTATTGTTGTTTGCAGCTCTAATTACAAATAGAAATGTGCAAAGAAAAGAGAATGTGAACGATTTTTCAGATTGTTTAAATGTGATCAACTGGGAGGAATGTCATTATTTTAGAAGCAGAAATGCATTTGCCATAATTGGCTTTGATATACTGATCAGTTTCCATGACTATTCAGCAATTATTTCTATGAATACAGTTGAAAAACGTATTATAAAAGCAATACTGATCATTTTGTTTTGTGCAGTTGTGAGACGTGGCAGTGTAAAGCTTTGTCACCTCAATAGGGTCCCCTTTATCCTTGAAAGAGCACAAGCTCTTTCCACTGTCACTTTGTTCCAGTCGGTAACCTAACAAGAGGGTGGTGACAGAAAAAAAGGCCCAATCAGTAACACTTGTTGCACCTGAGAACATGGAAATGTTAGACTTCTGAATTTGAGAAAATGGAAAACATTGTCTTGTAAAGAAGTCGGGAATATGGATAGGATCATTCAACTGTGTTCAATCTGAGTCAGGACAAATTCCTTTATGAAGCACTCGAGTGTGAAGGAAATTCATTTGTAAATTGCACCCGATCTTTTGGAGAAATTGCTCCCTTTTCAAATTCAAGTCCAGCTGCAGAACTGACACAGAACAAAGTCTATTTCATATATACAACTGTAGCGCACAGGGATTTCATCTGAGCTTAGAGCTGCAACGAATTGTCAACTAATTGATTAGTCGATCGACGGAAAAATAATTGCCAACTGTTTTGATAATCGATTAATCGTTAAAGTAATTTTTCATGCAAAAATGGCAGAAAATGCTGTTTTCAGCTTCTTGAAATATGGAGATTTCCTGAATATCTTTGGGTTTTGGACTGACAAAACTAAATATTTAAAGACCTTGGACTTTGAGAAACTGGGATGGACATTTTTCACTATTTTCTGACATTTTGCAGACTAAACGATTAATCGAGTAATCTAGAAAATAATCTGCAGATTAATCGATAATGAAAATAATTGTTAGTTGCGGCACGATCTGAGTTAAATATATTTCAGAATTTGCCAATGCCAGGACCAGTTTAAAAAATGTTTTAAATGTAAAAATTTTAAATACCATTATTTCTATTGGATTCATTTATTTGGCTATTTGAAGAGGTGACATGGGAATTATTTTATGTAAATGATCTGTCCCTATCATAATGATCAACAAACAGAAGGACAGAAAGATGTAGGTAGACAGGGTATTCAGGTCCCCCAGAGTCATATAGTAGAAACAAATATTGATGTGGAAATCCATGTGCAGATCTATTTGGAATATTATATTTATTTGGAAGTCGATACCATATTTTTGTGCATTAAGAGGAATTGTACTGTGTCTAATTCAAACAGCTCTGTCATTCTATTATTTTCACTACTTTTTCTGACCCCAAATATTAATCTCTGCTGTGGAGAGGATGATTAGACACCAAATTACAGCACTTTAAAAAAACTACAAAAAAATAAATAAAAACCCCCACATTTTTATTCTGAAGGCCAGCCACTGAGAAAGTCTTGTTGTTTACAGGAACACTACTGCCAGTCCCTAACTTCCATATAAATACTGTATTTTTCTCTTTTCAGTTCAATGGTTGAGCATAAATTGCTAAACATCGCGCTCAGTTTATCACATCACTATTTTGTTATGCCATGTGACATCCAGGGGGCTCTGCAATATCTTATGCTGACTTTAATGTTCTGTATGACACTATGTCCCATTTCCTAGACATAGTTTACAGCCTCACTTCAGTCCACTGACTCACACCAAGTATGTGCAACCGGATATGTTTTGTCCCGACTATAGAATAACAACAACATGATTTATATGATGTTTCATATATGAATAGAATCGGAGCATTAGGGAGAATGAAGACTGTTTTTGACAGAGCACTATGTGCACTTATCAGGACTGCTAAATGCTGTGTAGACTGACTCATGTTGATTAACATTGCATGCATTCCCTTCACTTAATAGCCTTGTTAAACCTTCTCCTCCTCCCGCAAGGAGGGAAATCATTTAGCATTTAGACAATATATTATTGGTTTATTTACCAGGAGATGCATACTCTGTCTTTTACAACAGAAGGCTAAAAGTTTAAAAATTCTGAATCTGAAGAAATGCTATCTGTGTGACTTTGTACTTGCAAAGCAAACCAGTGTTATTCACTTCACACAGACTTGAATGTGACCCTGTCAAACTAAAGATTGGCTGCATTGAGGAAGGTAGGAAAAACTAATTATATTGAGCCACTTTATGTATTTTATTTATTTTATAAATGAACTGTAGTCCCCCTCTCAACTAAGTGAAATAAAGCACCTTTTCATTACGGACTCTGTGTTGGTCAGTTGCACACTACACCACACATACAAACTGACCAAGACAACTGACCCCATCCCACTCTCTCATAGTCACACACAGGAACTTCGACCCGGTGACCCATCCAATTACTTTTACAATTACAGCAAGTGGTTTCAAGTGTGTTATTAAAGCCGTCAGATATTTCCAGGCACATCCACTTTGACTCTAGAAACAATTTAGCAAATAGTAGCTTCACTGGCCTTGAACGCTCCAGTGTAACAAATGGACACGCATGGCCTCGAAAACCTTGCATCTCTTAAGCTTAACCTGGTTGAGGAATCACTGCTTGTATGCTGGCTGTTTGGTGGTCATATTAGTCTGTAAATAGCATGCAGGCTTTTACCACTTGTGTATGAAAAGCTGTTTGAAAAATCAGTGGATAAAAGTTTTGACGGTCTAGCTATTGCTATTCAAAATCACCCATAAACTACCGCATTAAGACTGTTGAATATTTGGTTTATTATGTGACTCCAGACCGGTCTGATTCCCAACTCGTCAAATACTGCCGCTTTGTCACGGGCCTCAGCGTCTGATACTGACACACCCTTTCGCATTTGTATGAGACGCATCAGGCTTTCAACTAACTCCAATGTAAACCCATCTGCGGCAATACCAGACGCTCATGTAATGTGTATTTATTAGGGATGTCAATGATTAACCGTTTAACCGGCATTAAGAATTTTCACCGATTATTACTATCAGTTAAAAACAATATTGTTAAAATAAAAATTAAAAAGGTAATAAAAAATGTTTGTTGCATGGAACTGACTGCTGGAAAATACTGATGAGGACTGGAGGGTTACATCAGCCATCCTGCACACAGAATGTGAAGGCAGACACACAGAACCTTGCAGCTTGATGTGGTGGAGACAGCCGCGGGCCGTCCACAGCTCCTCGTTCACCCGCCGGCCAAGAGTCCACCAGAGGCCCACGGTGCCGCTTTGGAGGGAGGACGTGTGCAGTTCATCTCCATGTATATGTGAGCCTGTGTCGGGTTTGGGCATGCTTGGAACTCATGGTGTGAGCGGTACCAGAGGGACATTAGAGCGGGGTGGAGCGGGGGAGATAAGGCTTTGCTCAAACTTTTTTAAAACATCCGCTCTGTGCTCCATCCAAAATCCTTGCGCTCTGGCGGCCATGTAACGGACGCATGGCGGACTCACAACTGTTCTATTCTGAAAAAGTATCTGCATGTGTCCACACAACAATGCACGCAACATCGTGGCTGCATGACCGGCAGACGGACCCTGATATGTCCGTGCCTCCTGGACGGGTGAACTGGGAAACTTTCATGTTTGTCGGTTAACAGTTAATGCTCAGTTAAAGAGGGTCGGCTATCGTCAGAAAAAAAAGAAAAGAAAATTGACATCCCTAGTATTTATAGCGAGAAATCTGTTTAAGGTGATGATGGGTCAAACAAACAGGACTTTGACCCAGGAAATCGGTTTTCGTGTCCGGTGTGAAACCAAATACAAACGTCAATATTGACAAACTTACTTATTTTGTACTTATTCATGGTGTTTTTTCCTAAACTTACCCAGTGGTTTTGTTGCCTAAACAAGTAGTATTCAAAACCTAAACCATGTGTTAAAAGCTGCGCCTGTGAGCATCATATTTTGACGTGTAGGGCTACCCCTTGTGTTCACTAGTGACACCAAGGGGTCCTGACAATGTGTCCATATGTGTCAAGTTGAGAATGACAACGGGTTGGTTTATTCTGTAAGTGCTGCATAGAACTAGCCCATCACGTCTTTTAAGTATAGTCTAATTCATCTGAACTACCTTTACAGTGACATTTAAATCACAAAGCATTTATCAAGGTCAAAAAATTGTAAAGCTGAGAATCGAGGACCCTTAGTACAAGTTAGGCCTCTATAACAATGAGGCCCTTCACACTGCATATGACGGCCGTGGCACACTCGCAGGATGACGAGGGAAACGCTGTCGGCTGCTCTGTTCTTATTGTCCGGATGAGAGAGGAAGCAGACCCTAACCTGACTCCTGACCACCTGGCAGCTGCTTGAACCGAGAGC
>JAOVVB010104735.1:0-12953 GCA_028570985.1 Heterobranchus longifilis | reverse complement strand
ACACACACACACACACACACACACACACACACACACACACACACACACACACACACACACACACACACACAGTCTGACTGCATCTTGATTCATTAGTCTTTCACCTCCACATCCCACACTTGTGCATTCCTGATGTGTGACTGTATGAATGGTGTGTTTGCTGCAGGGGTTGCATGGCGTGGCTGCCCGCCTCCTTTGCTTGGGGGAACTTCGGTGTTTTAGCTGTCGGGGTCTGGGCCATTGCACAGAGGGACTCGATCGATGCTGTGCTCATGGTGAGTCTTCTTCGCCTCGATTCCTTCACGCAGGCTGCTGCAAACTTAACATCATGTGACACGTACCGGAGTCTAACTATAGGCACAGCGATGCGTATCCATGCTAACCTATTTGTCTGTGGAATCTAGGACAATCTGTGAGCATCCCTTTGAGAAAGATAGCCTTCCCTTAATTCAGCACAGAGCAAAGTAACCGAGGCTTTCATGGTGCGTCAGTTTACAGCATCAGGGGCCCGTTTCACACAGATGTTCCAGACTGGTCTGTGTTAGGCCGGTCTTAATTTTGCTTTTAGATTCGTCCAATGCAAGTTTCACAAACATAAAGACTTATTTTAAGACTAAAAGGTTACGCTACCACCCGACACTATCTCTGAACGGGATCATCCCGATGTCCTACTGGCATGTGATATACATCTGGATATAAATTAACATTGTAAGTGATTGGTAAGGGCTATCTTTGCAGTTCAAATTGCAAAAGAACAAAGGGAGATGGATGTTTCAAATGCAGTTTGAATGGTAAAAATCTGTTCAGGCGTATTGAGCAGTGTGACGCGGTTGCTCGGTTAACCATGTTTTGTTTTTTGTTTTAAAAATTCAGAATTTACCCGGAAAGTTAGTCCTAGTCAAGAATTATACATATTTGTGCAATGGAATAATTTAAACTTCCATCTGAAGTCTGACTATTCGTTAAATCGAAACAATAGTCAAAGTCTATCATAAACTGACCCCAGACCGCCACCGCTGCAAGGTCAAGAAAAAAGTGTCCAGTGTCTCTTTCAATGACACCTTTGACAGTAATGGATTCTGACTGTCTTTGCTGTTGGCAAGTAACCGTAGGGGAGCCTCTTACTTTGTGTACTTTGAAGTCCAGGGGTCCTTCAGGGAAGAGCCTTGTGGGAAAAGAAAAACAATAATTAATGCAGCGGATTGTTTGTAGTTCAGGGTGCAGCTTCAGAGTCACATCAACAGGGAGAGAAAGAGATGGGAGGTTTTCATGTTTTCATGTGCAGTGCTGCTTACTGCATTTGTATTTTTTATGATTAACTCAGTCTGGCGGGCTTAAAAAACAGTGCCGGGATAAAGCCTTACTTCCTGTCTGCACAGGAAGTCCATGTTACCGTTGTCAAAGTCCCTTTGTGACGGGAAACAAACAACAACCTCAGAGATATCTACCTACACTCTGAAAATGACACGTTTTGAAGATTTGGATTCTACAAAGAATAAGTTTACATCATTTTCGTGGAGGTGTTACACCGAAACAGGTTCCCTCCCGACACTGTTTTGCAGAGGCACCGTCGAGGCGTGGATGATTGTGATTGGTTTAAGTAAATACAAACAGGCCGGGGAGTTTTTTTTCACTATCCAGGAGTGAAAGTGCATTCAATCCAGACTTTCCCCCAGCAGCAGCTGTGGAGATAAATCAGGCTACACGAGATTATGATTAACTCCATCTTCAAGTGTTTTAAGTGATTCCAACGTATCGTTTTTCTCGTCTTAGCGACCCCTCAAAGCGCTTTACAACAAAAGCAGCATTCACACACATTAGACTGGTGGCAGATGTTACCATGCAAGGTGCCACCTGCTCATCAGGAGTGATAAACATTCACATGCACAATTTCGGGTTTGGTATCTCGTCCAAGGACACTTCAACAGGGATCGAACCACCGACCTTCCGATTAGAGGACGACCGGCAACAGAGACATTTCTAAATTCTTATCTTATTTCTTGCATTTTTCATTCTGACTTGCTGGCACCACTTAGGTTTTTTTTATCTCATTATACTCTGAGAAATCTTGGAATGACTTTATTTTCCACACACAGTTTGTTGCAAGGAATCTTTGCTCCCTGTGGTATAATTACAGACATGTGTTGGCACTTCAGAGCATGAAAGCTCTTTCTATATACAGCCCAAAATCCTGACGCACCATCTGTGTCCATTAAGACCTTTCTCTCTTTTTGTTCTTTTCCCGTAGTTTCTGATGGGGATGGTCGTGACGATATTAACCGACATTGTCCATTTTGGGATCTTTTACCCGCTGAATGACTTCGCGGCAGAAGGCGGAAGAAACGTGTTTCGCTTCAGCGCAGGAATGGCCATCCTCAGCCTGCTGCTCAAACCTGCGTCCTGCTTCTTCGTCTACCAAATGTACCGCGAGCGTGGAGGAGATTACAACGTTAACTTTGGTAAGTGCTGCAAGATGAGTCAAGTACAGTCAAGCGGTGTGTATTTGCTTTCGATTGTAGAGTTTATCTTGGGGCGTTATTTATTTATTTATTTATTTATCTGTGGGAGGTCTTTTTGTTTATGTTTTTTTGTTTATGTTTTTGTTTTGATAATGTTTTTGTTTATGTTTGATTGATATTTGTGCTGTTGGACGATGGCGGGTTAACATGCCGGAATATTAATGTTGTTGTTTACTGTTGATTAATGTGAATAATCCCATGAGGGATGGGTCGTGCAAATGACCAGACACGGAAATAAAACATTCATTCATTCATTCATTCATTCATTCATTCATTCATTCACTCATTCATTCATTCATTCATTCATACAGTAACACGAGGAGGTTGCAGACTTGGTGATGAGGCTGGTTATGAGTGCGAGGTTAGAGGTTTTTAGCTCCACTAAAGACATCAACAGGAATTCAAACGCTTCCAAAAATAAGATTCTTACAGTGGAAACTCAGCAAACTGGAATTTATGATTTATTTAATCACATAAGTGTGATCTAATTCCCTTTGAGGAGCAGATGACACAGGAAATAACTCATTACAAAATAAGATTGCATTGAGCGCATACATGTTCAAGTGTCATTTCAGAACCAGTGAGAGATATTTGAGGTTTCCTCCCCACAAAAAAACTGATCCCCGGCCCTGAAGTGTGACCAAAGCTGGAGGCACGGTGGGATGCATGTGTCCAGAGGCGCTTTGAGATCCTTCCTATGTTGTTTTATGCCGTTTGTCATGAAAGGCCTGCCAAGTGCAGCACACACTGGGAAGACTCTGTGCTAAACCACTGGCAGATGATTCCACAGTCAAACTAATTTGTTACAGTCACAAGACTTTAAACGCAGCAAAAATATCTGAGCTGCAGTTTGGAAATCATTTCTCCACGAGTTGTTTATAACATTTGTGTGTCATCTTGTCGACTAGTTTATACTGCATGCAGGGACATGGTCAGTGTTGGGAAAGTTATTTTTGAAATGTAATAGCTTACAGATTATTAGTCGCCCTGTTAGTAAGTAATGTAACTATTTTTAATTACTTCATCAAAGTAATGTAACTCATTACATTTGATTCATTTTTGATTACTTTTCTAATACATGTTTTAAACAAAGCTATAAGAATAAAAGCAATAAAAAAGTCCTAAAAATATACATTTAAACCAGTGTTGTCTGGAAATATTCCAAAAGAAAACATTCCTGCACAGAGAAAAGATGCAAAGCAACAAAATGTTATATTCTACATATAAGCTTTTTTACTGTAAATAATCTATTTGGATGTAACCCCTTTATAATCACTCATTTCATTAGTAACTGTAATTTAATTACATTTTCTCAGTAACTGTAACGATTTTTTATTGGCAAAAGCAGGACAAGTATAGCATTTACATATACTGCACATCACCACATTTTTGCTTTACTTAACTAAAGCAACACAACTCAGAAAATTGTAAAAGTGGAGAGAAAAAAAGGAGAAAAAAACAAAACATTTATCATGTAATTTAATTAGAGTGATTTAGTTACATGTGACTCGCTACTCCCCAACATATTAAACCCATGCAGGCAGAAAAACATATGATCTGCCATGACAGAAAAATAGCACATGATTGATGTGAAAGAAACAGCGTTTGTGACCGTTGAGTATATATCTCTCTCCTTGTGGGCAAACAAATGATAAGTACACTTCTTCCATTGACCGGTCAGGAGATTCTCGAGATGTGTTCTTTGATTAACGGCGTGTGGCCATTGATTTTTGTGACTTGGATTCGCTCTGCTGAGAGCTTTCCCATCAGAGTTCCCACTGAGCTGTGACGTCTGCTGGACTAAATCTTTCAAAGTGTTACTCATGGCTTCATTTTTATGGATTAACCAAACATGGTTGTATTCATCATTTGCAGTTTGTTTGATGGCAGTAGTGAGAATGTTTCCATACGGGGAGCTTTTGTTGCCTTCATGAAAAGAAGAAGAAAAATGACACAAATAAACCAGGAGGTGGGGTGTTTATTGTATTATTAACTGTCATATCACAAGCTAAAATAGTAATTTATTACACTACAGTCTGGGAAAAGTAATGAAATGTCTCCTGCATTGCGACCAACACTGCACTCCTGATTTGAGGATAATTGAATATTGATGAATCTGCTCTCTCTGTGGTTTTACGTAACGCAGCAGGTACATCCATTAGACTGTGATTGGCTGTGTGGTGACTGATGAGCAGCTAATGTTAGTTTCAGACAATGTGTGCTTTAATTGCTGTCTGATTGCATAGCTGGCATTAACATGGTTCCCCGCTGCACCGAGCACTCTGAGAAACAAACAATCAGGTGCATGTGAGTGAGGAGTTGATTCAGGCATGCAGGGATCTCTGCGTTTTCATTGGTGGGCGGCCGTCTAATGCGGGTTTTAAATCACACTGGTTTTGTGTTTTTCGTTTTAGTTTTACATTGATTCATGCAATAGAAGCTGCAAGACTGAGCGATCACATTTAACATGAAATTGTTTGTTCGCTAAACACTTCCGCTGAACATTGTTCAAACATTTCTATAACGAGGCATGTCAGGCTTTGGATTTCTCCACATGCTGAAGCAGTGTGCATGGGACGATAGTAAGAGTGATAGTCAGTATATGAGCTATGAGTTTTTTTTAGCCTTTCCAAAACAAAAAAAAAGAAGAAAATCGTAAGGAATGAATTAAACTGTGTGTTTGTCTGCTCAAAAGTAATCCACAAATGTGAGCACCTTTCCCAGCTAACTAGCTTAGGCTACTACTGCAGTAACATTAAAAGTAGGCCTATATATTGTGCAGGATTTTCCTAAAAAAACAAAACAATGTATAGACTCATGCAAAAGTAATCCCGCTCAATCAGCACTTATGACTAACAAGAAGTGTGTGATGGTGTCTCCGCCTGTATTTTCTTATTATTTTGCTGTGCTCATCAATTTTTGGGCACTCGGTGTGTCGCCCACAAGCATGGAACGCATCTATGAGGAAGTTATGAAAATGACAGACACCGCTGAAAAACCCAAATATAGAGCTATATTTTACATATAGGAGCTATATTTTACAGGCGAAACACAAAGCTCATTCCAAAACGGGAGTGAATCTGCCGCATGTGTGGGGACGTGCACTTCTGGTGCCGTAGAGCCGAGGGGACGAGGGACCGATTTTGAATGTTGTGTTTACAAACAGTAAGCGACAATTCGCGAGTTCGCGAGTTTAGCCTACAGTCATAAGAAGCTGCTTTAGTCTGTTTGACATCATGAAGCCATTGTGTAAAAAATTACTACTAATTCTGCGTAGTAAAATCTATCACTGTTGTATGAACTGTGCTAGAATGTAAAGCTCAACAGGCATAGCAACAGTAAGTAAGGGAGGGCGGGGCTTAGCAAACTGTTAATTACCTGCAGTGTATTTCCACTGAATGTCCTCAGCTGCTTCAATTAACGTGCAATCTTCATGTGTAAGAATTTGTAATTTCCCTGTTCTTTTCTTGACTGTCGTCATTTCTAACCCCGAAGTCTGTTTGTCACACTGTCATGGTTTTTGTCATGTGAACATGTATGTTGGCTCATGTTTTTCCTGTTATGATTTGACTATTTGTCTTGTGCCTCTTCTCCTCTCTTCTCCACTGCTGACCTTTGACCTCTCAGACTTAGAGACCTCTGTGGACAGTCGATGCACCACGGATAGTGCCGACAGTGCCTTTATTGGCCGCCGCTATTGATTCCCGGCTTCTTCCTTTTTACCATTTTCTCTTCTCCAATCATCCTCTTCCATCCTCTCCCACACAGGAAGTAAGATTACAAATCAGGCTGCAGTACAAAAAAAACCTGACTATTTCTTTCTTTCCCAATTGTCTTGTTCATGTTCTGTTTTATCTCTATCTATTTTATCTGTCATTTCCCGCCTCCATCATCCTCCCATACCTGCCTGCATAGCTGTGTTTGTCAGTATGTTTGTATGTATTAATGTCTATTGTATTATATGCATTTATATGTTTGTGAAAGTTTGCATCGATGTATTATTCATATTTTTACTCTCCAGACACCTCATTTGTGTTTGTGTATTCTGTTTGCATATATTTAAAGCAGAGCTGCATGATGGTGCACATTCTCAAATCAGCCTAATTAAAGCAATGTTGACTTATAATAGACAACCAATGTGGCCTGTTTAAAATGCACACTCAGAGTAAGACATAAAGTTAATGAAGGTTTGTTGAGTTTTCTAGAACTTTTAATGTATTATTATGCTTTTAAATAAAATATAATACACATCACAGTTGTGCAATATTAGTAAAATTAATATATACTTTTGCAAATTATCCAAACTCTCTGCAATAAAAGTGCTTGTTTGATTAGAATTAATATGTGCGTGTTTGTCACAGTCATAGGACTCTGGGCTATAAGAGCCTTTGAACTTCCAAAAAACACGTCATTGGTATTCTGGCTGTGTCAAGAGTCGAGACTGTTTTAGAGTATCACAGGGAGACTTATAAGACTTTTCAGATGGGTTATGTCAGTATACTGCCTTCAAGTTTACATGAAGTATAAAGGACCCAGGAACTTGCATGCACAGGTTTTCAGTGTAAACAAGGAGATTGTACTCATGAGATTTGTCAGGCTCATTGATGGCGATCTGTTCCTGTGGTCAAATTCTCTTCAATAAGCTGCAGAACTAATAACTAATCAGACCGTCGTGGATTTAAAAAGAGAGTGATTAAATGGGAGGAATTTAAGCACCACTCAAAAACTTTTTTTAATGTAAAAAACGACTATCCATCTTACTTTTAATGGAAGTCCATGGTGTGGTTTAGCAGTCTAAAAAGAATCGGAGGCACTCTGATTGTAAGTTAATTACTAGTCTTTATTAGTCTTATTTATTAGTCTGCAGCTTGCCAACCCACACCATGTACATCCATTAAAAGTAAGCTGGTAAATCATTGTTTTTTAAAATCTTACACGACTACTTGCCCTCCCCTTGAAGAACACCTGATTTTTTTACTTTAACATCACCAACACCCAGGGCCGGCCCTAGTATTTTTGGAGCCCTAGGTGAAATCTGTTCAGGATGCACCCCCCCGAAACTCGCTTCCCATGACCTAACCGTAACCATTCGAGGTAAATGCCGAACCTTAACCATTTTGCAAGACTTTTGCAAATCTTGGGTTACCATCTAGACACGACCATGTGGCTGCTGCTGATAGTTCAAAGTGTTGTTGCTTAGTGGATCGGCGGTGCCGCACATGGCACACACCATGCCACAAAACAGACTCTGCAAGCCATATTTTTCTTAAAACAAGAAAAAATATCGGATATGGGGGCGCCCATAATTGTATTTTTTTTTCTTTAAATGTTTTCTTCACATGGTGGTGCCCTAGCTGACCGCCTATACGGCCTACACCAAGGGCCGGCCCTACACAAGCTTCTTGATCCAGGGCAGCACTCCCTATATTTTTCTTTCATTATCAGGTTTTTTTTTTTAAATGTAATGTGCTGATTCCTCAGTCCAGCATCCATCAGAGCTTAACTGTATATTGGCAAAGACTGTTTCCAACAGTATAATCTATATTTATCCAGATGCTCAAGTCAAGATAATAAATCTGCCCAACTGTGTCATGAATCTGCGTGAAGAGAATTAAGTGTAAAAAATCAAGAAAAAGGAAGTTGTGTAGAAGCTTTCTAAGGATTCCTTTCTTGTGCAAACATAATTGCAACATCCTTGATTAGTTGCAGTGATTCTAGCAGATATGATCATGAATAATACATTTGCATGGCAGCAGGGGTTGTGTGAGTGTGTGTGTGTGTATGTGTTGAAGACTTTTGGCTTGTCTCTGCTGCAGGTTTCCCTTCTGTATCACGAAACAGAGATGCGTACCAGTCCATCGACCAACAGGACGAGTCTTCCAGCCCGGCGAATCCCTTCAACCAGGCGCAGGACAGCAAACCTGCAGCGCGCACATACTGAGAGAAGCAGGCGGTGAACAATGCAGTGTTTTCCTCTGACTCTTTATGCAGCAGCGCAGTGCTTAGGGGCACTATTTTTGCAATCGATTCCACATTGGTGTGTTTTGTACAGTCAGTCTGCTGCAGATTGCACTGGCAGCAAATTGAATACTTTTATTGTGGTAAATCATTGACTCTGTTTGGGTTTTAGAATGAAATGTGGCGTAATTAAACCCATTTTAATTTTCTTCAAAGGTTGTAATATTTTTGCTGAGTTGGCACATCACTGCTGAATAAATACAGAGGAAACACTGCTCTCCATGCTGTATACTGTCGCTACTATTTTTAGTAGACAGGTGTTGAATGGAACTGTTGTCAGTTTACCTTTTTTTTTTTTTTTTTTTTTTTTTTTTTACAAATGTGGCACTTACAGACATTAAGAGTCTTGTCTGTTTCTCTGTGTGATCTATAAATTATTATGTTCTCCTTATATGCGATTTGTAATTATTATTTTCAAATTCTTGCTTTACGGCACAGCGATGCTTAAAGCACAGGGCTGTTTTTTTAACACAAGATAACTGAAATTAATGTTCACTGTCATGCTTTAGAAGCTACCTTGTGCCTTTGTACTTTTTCAACTCACAAGAGCTGTGAAGTCACGATGACTAAATTGAAGTTGGAGGTATTTCTTCTCATGTGAGCAAGAAATGAGCAAGATCGTCACGGTGCAGTGCTGCATATAGATGGGCGCTGTTCCTTTATCTTGATGTTGACCTATGCAAAGTCCATATTAAGACTACTCTCCTATCTGTAACTATGAAAAACACATGAAAAAAAGAAGATTTCTGGAAAAAAAAGAGAGAAATATAAACATTTTTGTAATGATTTAAGTTGATTTTCTCATTTCAAACCATTTTGTCATTCTTATCGTTATTGTCAATGGCCTCTCGACTGCCTACACACTTTTGTAATGTAAAACTTGTTAACAATAAATGACAGACCACATACTGTGCAGCATCTGATAGCTGTTGATCTGTTAGAATATGTTGCTATTGTATAAAGACAGCAGATATGAGACAGCTCTGCCGCATCATAAAATGTTAAATGGAGGGTTTTAAGCCTCCACATGTTCACAGCAGCGCAGTGTTCAGTTAACAGCAGCTAATATATTGCACCATTGCATATATTGCATCATGCATTGAACACTGAATAAAGTGTGTGCTCTCAGTTTGAGCAGTTTTCTTTAGTTTTTACAGTCGGTTCTCTTTTGAAAGCTTTGAGTTCCTGTTTTAAAATCTCGATGACCCACATGACAGAACAGAGATGTGGTAACTGTCGGTCACATTATAGTGATGTGAAATTATCCCGGCTGTAGCAACAGGAGTACCTATAGATCGTTAGAGGCTCCTTATACCATTAGGTTGACACATAGCCTCGACTGTCTTTTGTGATCAAACCATAACATTGGTGGTTCCAGACACAGTGGGCCTATAAGATCCTCACTACAATACCACACTCACAGCTCTGTGTGATGCAGAATAGCGCCACCATGGACAAAAAGTGAGAACGTGCGGTGGCATGTGCTTTTTACAGATGACTGTGGACTGAGAAACACCTGCAGAAAGGCAACAACATTGCTTTTGTAATTCCATTTATAATAAAAATTAAACAGAATTGTGTACCAGGAAGACTGTGGCAATGCAAAAGGATTTTAAATTGAGCTAAATTATTTATTACGTCCAGTAAAAGATGACTAAAATATATAATGTGACAAGAAGAACTTTTTGTTTTCTCATGCTGTTTCATTTGCTTCAAGGATCCTCCAGACAAAGGGCATATCCTAAAATAAAGCAGCTGTAGTGGCTTCAGCTTAATGTCTCTTTCTCTGGTTGGATTTGAAAGGTACAAGGTTATAGTTTACTTTAAAAGATACAAAGACTGTTACTGCTGACATCTAGTTTTCACTAAATTAAGATTATAAGAGAAAGATGTGAGCTGCAAATACTGCAGCTCTGTCTTGATTTTGGTCCCAATTTTTCCAAATGTTTTTTTTTTTTAAGATTCATAATCACCACATTTTGTTTTGGTACTCTAACATGAAAGTGTTTGTTGTTGTTTTTCATTCGAAGGTTGCTTCTGATTTGATATATGTGGCAAGTTGTTTTTTTTTTTCTTCTTAAAAATAAAGAACGATGCAGAACATTTGTTGACTGAAGTTTTCTAACACACATAAATCGCATACACAGAGGATTTACATGACATTTGCATCTATCATACACAGTAATATGAAGCATTTTGAGACCACCTACTCACTTCTGTCCATGCAAGCTTCAGATTTTTCTCTCTACATTCTTCTTTCGTGTATTTCTTCTTCTCTGTCACACACCTTTGTTTACTCTCTCTCTGATCTCTTTTTTTGTGCTGCTTTTATGTATTAAACCAGACAAGACATTGCTCTTCCTGCTTTTCACGTACTTGCCCTTTTCTGCACTCCACTGTGCATATTCCCAGAGCCAAACCAGCTTTGGCCTTTTCAATGAGTGCCAAAACTTGTCAAAACTCAGCTCAACCACTAATACACACTACAACAGCACTTGATTTAAAACAACACAGAAATGTTTAAAAAAAAATATATGAAAAAGCTTCATGAAGGAAAGTGAAAGATTTATTTTCTGTCTCTTGCATTGCAAATATAACAAGATTAATTATTAGAGTGATAATGCTGTATGCACCTGGAATGTAAAATACCCACACCCAAAAGTGAAAACAAGTGTTCCTCATTAATTTACATAAAGTATTGAAGTAGTACTCACAGAATGTGAACTTGCACTCAAGGTTTCTGTCCCTGATGGCTTTTATTATTGCGAAGCAGTAACTGTGGTTAGCTTGAATGGTCTATTGTCCTCAGATGTGTAGGCAGTGGAACCGTGAGTCCTTGAGGTAAGAGCCTTGTCATTTGTTTGTGTATGTCGTAGCGCCTCGTGGGCCTCTTAAAGAAAGCATGAATGGAAATTCTATTACTGCTGCAGCAACACTCGCAATCTTGTACATATTCATATGCATAAACACATTCCCGCCTGTATACAAAACAGCTGCATGTTCACCACTTCAGAGTACAGCCCAGTCATTTTGCATATGTAAATATGAGCAGCAAACACCAGTCCGTCTGTCTGGATCAAAACCACCGAAGCAGAACAATGTCACAGCAAGTAGCCTCATAAAAAGTTACACATCCATCTTTTATGAAAGCAATAAGTGTGTGCTCATCGGGGAGGCTGTCAAAAAGTGTCAAAAACAGTGCAATTGTAGTAATAATTCATTATAGTAGATTTATGTGAGAAAAAAAAAAAAAAAAAGTTTGGGCAAGATAAGAAGATTGAGGGGAAAATGAGTTTGTCCAAAAAGGAAAGTACTTAATTATGAAACTACAACCTGGAATAAAAATCACACATTGACTCAGTTAATTCTTTATTTTATGGGCCCATGATTTCAGAACAATTTCCCAATATGGAAACAGTGTTAAAATGGTACTCTTCTAATTAATTAATTCCAATTAATTGCTAGTGTAAATTTTTGTCAGGCAAACATGAAATGTATTAATATGCACATAGATAATATAGTTTCCAATAATAAATGAATAACCAATCAATTGCAATTTCCTTGTTTGTTTGTTTTTCAAAGAAACTATTTTCCCTAATAATTGCATCACATTAAGTAATGTTATCCAGGACACTTACTAGGACATAATTTGGAAACTTTTTGGACCCATAGCCTTACTCAGTATACACTAGATGGTAACCCATCTGAAACTCTTGTGAGCTGGTTAGGCATTGACCTGGAATGGTTAAGGTCAGGATAGGCCGCGGGGCAGCGAGTCTCACAAGAGTTTCCACAAGGGTTACCATCTAGACACAACCCCAAGTTAACAAAAACTGTATTAATCAGAAGCACCAAAATATGTTTGAATTAACAAACCAACACAAATAAAGGCGATTAAGAGTTGTTCGACGTATACTAACTTTCTCATGACTTCCTCTAACAGCCAAACTCCCAACCAAGAAAGGAAAAATGAGCCTACAGAGGCAGTTTGCGCTGATGTTTTCACATCTACACTATATTGGTTATTTGCTCCACAGGTCAGCCAATAGAGACGGCAGCCAGTAGCTGTCCATTACACTGAAAGAATCCGACACGGCACAGACTGCAAAAACCCAAACATGAAAGGGGAAACAAGTTTATATGTTGCTGTAATTTGCCAGAAATTTCAACCACATTTTTTCCCCATAATTGAAATTGAAGTTAATTTGGTTATTTCATCCAAGATGTTTAAGTCATTTGGCCAAATTGGCCCAAAAACAAGGTAACAGAATTATCTGTTAGAAATATTCACAATGATCTGTGTGCTGTTTTATTTTTTCTCCATGAACTGAATCCTGTTGTTTTCTTTCTTTCTTTCTTTCTTTCTTTCTTTCTTTCTTTCTTTCTTTCTTTCTTTCTTTCTTTCTTTCTTTCTTT
>JAOVVB010104725.1:0-12953 GCA_028570985.1 Heterobranchus longifilis | reverse complement strand
GAGTTTAACAGAGCAGCCATTGATTTTTCATTCAATTTGACACCCACCTGTATATCTATAGCTCATATGGATTTCCTACTTTCCAAATACCTACAAATCCCTCTTTCAATTTGCAGCATGTTATAGTATTCGTAATGGCAGCCTTATGAAAAACAACATGTTATGACAGATGCCAACCCTGATTAAAAACAAATTTCTTCATGAAACACTTCCTAAAAAGTATAGCATTGTCTCATGTTGTCATGAATGTAACCATACAGTAACCATTGTATAAGGCGGTATTTTACAGATAGAGTAAAGTATGTGTGATCAGCCTTGCCTGAAAAAATTTAATATATCCAGGGATATGACTGGAATTTTTTTTTTTTTTTTTTTTTTTTTTTACAAAAAAACATGTGCTCATAATGACTAGGATTATTTGCAAAAGTGGATGTAACAGGCAAAAAGAAGAGAAGTTGCTGTGTTGTGAGGTACCGTTCATGTACAAACGCCACATTTGCTGCTATCTTAACCAACCGTTCAGGAAGGCAATGATCTGTTTAAAGAGTGTGAAGCGTACTGATATAGAGGCAGACAGAGTGAGAGGTACAGTAGCAGAAACACAAGCACTTGAACTGACGTGACTAAAAAATTGCCTATGCCAGCCTGTAAGTTTTTGTCAGTATTGATGTAAAAAGCAGTTACACAACAAAAATTCTTAAAGAAATTAAACAATTAAATCATAAGAAAGGAAACATGTTGAAGCCTGGATTATTTATCACGTAGTTACACTGGTAGATAGATATGGACAAAAGTTTTTGAATAAACCTGCAGTGACATTGTATCCAAACACCTACACTTCAATTTGAAGTTGGTCCCCATTTTGCAGCTATAACAGCTTCCACTCTTCTTGGAAGGCCGTCCACAACATTTTGGAGTTTTTCTGTGGGAATTCGCACCCATTCATTCTGTAGGTCAGGCACTGATGCTGGACGAGAAGGCCTGGCTCACAATCTCCGTTCCAGGTCATACCAAAGGTGCCCAATGGGATTGAGGTCAGGGCTATGTCCTGGGGCCAGTCAAGTTCTTCCACACGGAACTCATCAAACCATGTCTTTATAGTCGTTGCTTTGTGCACTGGGGCTCAGTCATGTTGGAATAGAAAAGGACCTTCCCCAAACTGTTGCCACAAAGTTGGAAGCATAGGATTGTCCAATATGTCTTGGTATGCTGTAGCATTGAGATTGCCCTTCATTGGGGATTGAAACACCTCAATTCAAAAATGAACACTCATTGTCTCAAACACTGCTTTATCCTGTATACATCGTCACGCGGGGCCTGAAGCCTATCCCAGGAGATTTAGGGCACAAGACGGGGTATACCTTGGACGAGGTGCCAATCATTCACACTTGCACACTCATTCATTTGGGAATGCCAATTAACCCAACCTGCATGTCTTTGGACTGTGGGTGGAAACCAGAGTTCCTGGAGGGAACCCTCCAAGCACGGGGCGAACATGCAAACTCCGTGCACACAAACCCTGAGGTGGGAATCAAACCCGAAGGTGCAAGGCGACAGTGCTAACCACTACACCATCTTGCCACCTCCAATAGATAACAGGTTTGGCTAAATACTTTCGTCCATATACAGGAATGCATGTCTGTGTACACAGTTTTCTACTCTGTCACGTCTTTATCTGTAACCTATCTTAAGAGATACATCATGAAAAACTGAACCTATTTTGGAAACAGTGTCGTGTTTGATCTGACACCTCATAGCATTTACTGTAATACTTAACACGAACACACACACACACACACACACACACACACGCACACACACTGCAGCAGAAATCCTGTATAATGCAGGCCTAAATTCCAAAACTATACATGCACCCAGGGATCTGACCTGTGATGTGATTACATTGTTTGACACATCCTTTACTACGCCACCCGCTGCCATTTTTTTAAAACTGCACGCTACCCCTGACTTAATAAGAAATGTCAACCAAAACATTTCTCTGAAACTTCAGTTACAAGAACTGGACTGAAAATGAGAACAAAAATGTAACAACTTCCTTCAGGAAGCCTGGAGAACTATTCCTCTAGACTACATTAAAAATACAAGAAAGTCCCTTTTTAAGCAAAGTATGAAGAAATGAGGGGTGAAATAAAACTCGAGACTTTTGCACAATACTGTATATAAAATCCCTTGCTCACCCAAGGCCTTGTATGGCTGATGTTCCACAGAAACAGATGTGACAAAAAATGTTTTTATTGATATGCAGACTCCTTTGGGAAGGAGTCTCTAGTGTCAGAGCTTTAACTTTGAAATATACTGTAGCTTGGACTTTAGGTTCGAAGACATGAGATTGCTTTTCTTAGTGATTCAACAGAAGGAAATGGTAAAAAAAAAGGTTTGCTAAAGTTAAGTTCAGCCTTTATTCATCACATATACATTTCTGTATGGAGAAATTCTTTATTCTTCACATAATTAAACTTTTGTTAGTAGGCTGGGGTTAGAGCACAGGGTCAGCCATTATACCATGCGCATCCGGACCTGACAGGGTTAAGGGCCTTGATCAAGGACCCAACAGCAGCAACTTGGTAGAGCTGGGGTACAAACCACTGACTATATGATCAGTAACTCAGAGTCTTAACACACTGAGCCACCACCTCCTCAGTAAAACAACTGTTTACAGCTGAAATAAGCTTTGCAAACTTTGCAGAAAACATTAATTGTAACTATAAAACAATTTGTACATGTGATTCATCTTCAATAACCACTCATCCAGTTACAGGGTCGCCGGGTGGGGAACACGCTGGATGCCGATCTATTGCAGGGCACACACACAAACACGCACACAAACTACGAGCAATCAGGGAACGGCAATTAGCCTAATCTGCATGTCTTTGGACTGTGGAAGGAAACCGGAGTACCCGGAGGAAACCCACCAAGCACGAAGAGAACACACAGACCCAAGGTAGGACTCGAACCCTTGCTTTGGGGTGGGAAGTCTGATTAACATCAGGCCACATCACTCCACCCAGTCATTGATTATTTTCCACTGCCACCATTGTGTTTTACTTGTCATAATTTAAAACCTGTTTTGTTATCATCTTTAACCTTGAATGTAAGCCACCAAAAACAGTACACATGCCAGTTGTAGCACGTTTTTTCCGATCAAATAAAACATGCATAAAAGAGTATCTATCACTTTACAATACCTCTTGCTTCATTTGAGAAAAAAAAAAAAACTTACTACAGTACTGTATATCTCACGTTGCTCTCAAACTGTTCATACTGTTCAAACAGTCATTTTATGAGTTGACTTGATAGGCATGATAGGCATGGAGATACTGCAGATACCTTCTATGGGGGATTTCCTCTATAAAGTAATAAAGCAACATAGGCGTGCACAGAGAAGTTCATAACAGTTTGCAAAATGTATTTTAGATTTAGAGTAAACGCCCGTGGTGTTATTAGAATTTGCATCATTATCATTTCTTATGACTCATTAACATACAGTCAAACAAAGTTCAAGCAAATCATCTTCGCTTGCTCAAAGTTGCACAAATTTCTCAGCACTATTGAGTAATGGTTAGACCGTTACAGACCTGTTCAGATAACAGAAACCGTCTAAGATAACAAACATGCTTGTATTTTATTCTAATACATTCTGATCAAAGATTTTGTGAAAATCTACTGCCATTATAATACAAATGATTTGACACAAGAATTGGACACAATTGGAATTTTTTTTTCCTTTTTAAACAAAAGCATCCTTGCTACAAACTGCAATTATATATACTATATATCTTACAGTATGTAATGTCACAGTTCCCAGTGTCAATTCGGATTCATTACTGACAATTGTAGACTTTACCAAACAAGGTTGAATCTGTGCAAACATGACTGCTACGATACTTTCTCTTCTAGACATTGAAAAAACAAAGATAGGGTGGAGAACACTTGACATGATGTGCTTGACAAAATCAATATTGACTTTTCCAGGTCCTGGATCAAATGTAAACTTTCACTACGTGATAAACATAAAATAAATACAAAAAGCAGTCCAAACTCGAGCTGGAGCAATGATTTCCATTGATTACCAGGGCATGATGGGTCCATGAGTTCCAACACTGGAGGTGTTAGCACTGGAACTTGGTACTGGATGTGGTTCTGACGTACAATACCGGTCAAAACTTTGTACACACCTCCCTCCTCCCTCCTTCCTCCTTTAGTGTTTCCATATTGTAGAACAATGCTGAATATCTGGTCATATGGGTTGTTCCTGGTATTCCGTGTTTCAGACCCATGGAAACAAATTGCTGAATTAAGTTACTGCTTGCTATGATAGAAAGGTGTCAGACCACACAGTGTATTACAGCTTGCTGTGTATAGGGTTGTGTAGCTGCAGACTAGTCAGCATGCCCTTGGTGACCCGTGTCACACAATGTAAAAAAGTTGGTCTGGTATGATTATTCACATTTTCTTTGACATCTTGTGATTGGCTGTGGGTTGTGCATGCTTAACTGAGGTAAGAGACGGCACCAGGATGCACAATGTGAAGAAGGCTTGCTGGCGGAGGCAGTGTGATGCTCTGGTCAATGTTCTACTGGGAAAACTTGGGAATCCTGGCATTCATGTCAATGTTAATTCAACATGTAGCACTTGCCTAAATATTAATGAAGATCAAGTACTCTTCATGGCAACAGCATTCTCTAACATCAGGATAATGCGCCCTACCACACTGCAAAAAAGGAAGGGATTGAGAAATGTGATAAAGATTTGAAGGTGTTTGTTTGGCCTTCAACTTCCAGAGATCTCAATCTGACAGAGCATCTGTGGAATGTTCTTGACTAAAAAGTCTGATTCATGAAGGTCCCACCTCACAGCAGTTTACAGAATCTGCTGATAATATCTTGGGGCCAGAAACCACGGCATACCTTTGGAGGTCTTCTTGTAGAATCATGCCTCAACAGGTCAGGGTAATTTGGGGACACAATGTTATGGCTGATTGGTGTTCATTGTTTTGACCCAAAAATGTCAAACATATGGCCTATAGGTCAGGACTGGCTTCATAAAGGTTCTCATTGGTTGGTGGATTGTAATTGATATGTGTCACAAGAGCATAATAAATTAAGGACCATAAACTCAGCTACTGACAAAATGTGGTTGTTGTTGTTGTTATTCTTAGTCTTTCATTGCTCCTGTCGAGGAGTTGCAACAGAGGTCCGTCCGATCCGCACACAACTTGGCACAGGTTTTACGCCAGATACCCTTCCTGGTGCAACCCTCCCATTCTATCCGGGCTTGGGACTGGCACTGCATCTAGTGTAACTGATTAAAATGTGGTGATTATACTGTATGTAATTGCTAATTAGAAAGCAAAAAAATGTCATGCCGTAACTATGCATCGGTCTAAAATAGAGGTGGACACGGGTCAACATGGGCACGCTGGCCAGTCTGCAGATACGCAGCCCAATGATCAACCCAGAATATTTACACAATCACAACTTAGGCATTTTTTTTTAAAGATTTCCCACATACCCCTACTTCAATATTAAGGAACTTTTGCAGATTTAAGATATATGTTTAATCCCAATTATGTCCATTATAGGTCACTTAAATACGGAATATGTGTGTATAATTATGCAAGACACTGTTTTGTAGCTAATAACCAGTATTTTTAATGAATTTTTGCACTTGTGTGCTCGTGTGCGCATTGGAGTTGAATGCTTAAAAGTTTAGACATTTCTTGATGTTCTTGATGCATAACCGGATAATAAGGGGTTATCAAATTACCCTAAAATAATGCATTGGAACATTAGCTCCTGGTTCAGCATAAGCTTACTTTTGACAATGTGAATTGTTGTATTGTAGGATCAGGATAATTTTTACTCAACTGCCACCCAGCTTTAAACAGTTTGACAGTTATATGTATCATTTTGGGAACTTACCACTTTGCTCACCGGTCTTGAAACATAGTACAATGCTGTGTTTCACCCAGAGCCTAAAGCTACTCTCTGTCTTATCTGTATGAGGAATGCAAACATTACCTTTCATGGAATCCCTGTTCATGTATCTGCAGAATGTAACAGCAGTCCATGCATTACACACAGATATACTGTAAGCAGGACATAGGGTATAGGTATGAGGTGTAAAAATAACAGAGGCTTCTGTAAGATCTCTGCTGTGTTAATATACAATAAAATGGAAGGCCAAATTTCACAAAGAACTAAAAGAAGTATTCCCCCGGGCGGCACAGTGGTGTAGTGGTTAGCACTGTCGCCTTGCACCTCCATGGTCCGGGTTCGATTCCTGGCCAGGCTTGATTCCGTCTCTGTGTGCATGGAGTTTGCTTGTTCTCCCCGTGCTTGGTGGGTTTCCTCCGGGTACTTCGGTTTCCTCCCACAGTCCAAAGATATGCAGGTTAGGCTATTTGGCATTCCCAAATTGCCTGTAGTGTGTGAGTCTGTGTATGTGTGTGATCCCTGGGATGGATTGGCACCCTGTCCAGTCTGTACCCCGCCTTGTGCCCTAAGTCTCCTGGGATAGGCTCCAGGTCCCCGCGCCCCTGAATACAGGATAAAGCGATATAGAAGATGAGTAAGTGAGTGTATTCCCCCGCTCCTGAGAGCTTCCTGGAAATTAAATTGAATTTACAAATCAAGAAAGGAGACGTCATGGTATTGTGAAGGAAGGAAACCTAAATATGCAAAGACGTCATGGTATTGTGAAGGAAGGAAATCTAAATATGCAACAAAACTTTATGCATATTCTATTTAAAGATGTTCTGTTAAAACATATACAGTATATGCAGATCTGTACAATATAACATTTAAAGCATAATACAGGTTAAGCCCAAAATACCAACAAAAATGCCAAATACAAATATAGTAACTGAGTAAATGGTTCCAAATAAAGATGTGAATAGACAGCACATTATATTGGCTGTTGTTGATTTCTCCTGGCCTTGATCTTCTATGCACAAAGCATGACTGCTTATTGTGGATTGAATGCAGTGAAACCACTGTCTATTGGTTTCATTAATGGCAGGGAAGTTCATTCTTCGGTTCATTCCTCTGTTTGCATTGTTTGGTGCCAATCTGGGAACTCTGTGCCAATTTGTGTGGCACGTTTGTAAACATGATTTCAGTTTTCGAATTCTTTTTTTTTTTTTTTTAACTCCATACTCCCATATTCTCAATACAATCCGCCTGCCCAGGTTCAATTCCCATCCAACACCCAAACTCCAGCCACTGGATGCAATGCCGGTCCCAAACCCGTACAAAATGGAGAGGGTTTTGGGGGGTCAGGAAAGTCATCCGGCGTAAAACCTGTGCCAAGTTGTTGTATGGATCGGATGGTCCGCTGTGGCGAACCCTCAGTGAAAGCAGCCAAAAGACCAACAACAACTCCACACAATCGACACAGATTTCAATATGCACCCACCACCATATTTCTAATATGCAACTTTACCAAGCGCTTAAGTGATCTCCCAGCTTAGCTGTAGATCTTTCCAGCTTCTTAATTGTTCCTTTATGCTCTTACTAAACCTTTAGTAAATAGTCTATTCTGGAGAAGTCTCATATTAGTTTTCTTTTTAATGATAGAATTAACAGTACTTTGCAGGACATTCAACATTTTTTTGTTTTTTGTCCAAACCCTGGAAGCCAAACCCTATTTCAATAGCTTTGCTTTTAAATTTGATTGATCTTAATAATGCTGTTTGTTTAGGTGTGTTATCCAACCAGTTATGGGCCCTCCTAAGTACATGTGTATTTATGTACATACAGTTTTATGTCATTAAAGTGACGCTTAGATGGACTATATTCAACTAATCATGTGGTTTCTGTTCGCAGCTAATTTTCGGATTAAAATACATATATGCATTGGTTTAATTGGAATACTGTTGTAATGAAACTAATGGCCACGTTGTGTGTGTATGTATTGTTAAGTCTTTTGTACATAATGACCTTTGTAGTTGAAGTTATTCTTTTGCTCTCTATCTAAAGTAACCAATGAAGCATTCTGTTGTACTGTGCACCTGTTCAATTTAATGATATTAAAGTGAAAGCCTATTATGTTGTTTGTAGATGGGTATTCATCTATGAGAAAGGCTACCAGTCGGAAGACACAGCTATAAGCTCAGTTTTCACTAAGATGAAAGGACTAGCTTACACACAAAATAATGGATCGGACACGATTTGGGATGTAGCTGATTACGTGTTCCCTGATCAGGTGAGTGGTAAAGATTCAAAGAACTTTCATTCCAGGGGAAAATTTGCCTGAACAACAGCAAACACCTAATGTGGCTAGCATATAATGCATTTTTGTCGCACTCGGTTTTTATAAATATATGCATTATAAAAGTATGCAGCAAAAAGAATATTAAAGGTTTGATTTGTGAATTTGTAAAAAAAAAAGAAAAAAAAAAGAAAAAATCATCATGCGTGACTATGTAGACCAAAACAAGTCAGGTGAGAATAGACGCGCAATGCCATGAGTGGTAAATGAAGCAAAGACTCATATTAAACAAAGCCATATCAGGATAGAAAATCACACTAATGTCACTGCTGACATTAAACAAACAAACAAAGCTGTGTCTGTAAATTATCTTTTACATCATTTTTAATAAACTTGTAATATTACTTTATATACTCCCAAAGTGACAGCTATACAAAACAAAAATAAGGGGAAGAAGCCAAATACAAACTATAATGATTGCTGATAATTAGTTTTTAGTGATAGTGACGCTGCCAGGTTGCCACTGTTGGACCCTTGAGGAAGGACCGCCACTCTCTAATACTCAGATACAATCTGATGTTAAACTGGCAACCGATCTCGGACAACTGATCCCGGATGTTGGTGGAACCACATGAAGGGTGTTCAAGTGATTAAAGGAACAGATTGACATTTACAGATGACTTCAAGCACATTTACAGATGACTTCAAGCACAGTATGGTGATGAGACTCTTAGCCGCAGTAAAACATTTGCATGGAGCAAATGTTTTAAAGAAGGCCATACACCTGTGAATGACAATCACGGTTGAGGTAGTGCAAATCCATCGCAGTCATTCCCGTGAACATTCACAGAGTAGAACGTCTGACCCTTGAAAATAGGCAGAAAACTTGTGGAAGAGACGTATCTGTCTGTGAGAGACACAATCATTCACAAACACTACCTGCACATTACAGGAACTCAGCTCGGAGTTATTGCCACGTCCCCCCATACACCCCTGATCTCCTTACAAGCGATTTCCACATATTTGGAACATTAAAGGAGTTCCTGGGAGGCCAGCAGAAATGTGAAGCAGGGAGTCTGATCATGGCTCCAGTACTGATACAACTTCCTACCTTGAAGGTATCCAAGCACTATTGAAACACTGGAATAAGTGCATTAGTGTAGCAGGGGCTTATATAGCCTCATAAATTTTTATAAGTAGTAACACATAATTTAAGAAAGCTGTAAAGTTATTTCTTTCTGTGTGAGTAACCATGTGCCCCTTTCACCCTCCTTGGTTGGTAGGTTTCATATGCTAGGGGACTGGCTGGTTACCAAACTAAGGAAAATAATGGAGAAATATTGGTTTATTTGTCTTTACCTGCTCAAAGTCCAAGAAAAGCTTGATCACCGCATTATTGCAACTCTATTGCTGGTCTACCTTTGTTTGCAGTATATTCTTTAAGGAGCATTCAGAATGTTGCGGCTTGCCTGATCTATAACTTCCAAAGGTTCACAACTATTATGAGGTTACTCTAAGGTGATCTGTTGGAGTAAAATGGTGGTGTGGTTCAAGGTAACCATTCCTGAAGAACATTGCCAAAAGCATTACTCTTCAGTTCAATTCAATTCAGTTTTGTTTAAATTATGGAAATTAGTTCAAAAAGTGTGAGGAAATTTGTATAAATTATAGTTTTCAGACTGTCCCTGATAATGGCAATGATGGCAAGGAAAAATTACCATGAGATGGCTATAGAAAGAAACCTTGAGAGAACCCAGTCTCAACATGGAACTCGCCCTCATTTAGGTGATATCAGATAGTAGGGATTGATTTGTGGTTATACTGTGTGTTAGAAGGCTGGAAATTCAGTATAACTGGAAAGGAATTTAAGTTATTATGGAGGCTCAGATACAAAAAAAAAAACGTTCTGTGAGAATTTCAGTCCTGAACAATGAAGCAACTGCAGTCACAAGCCATCAGAGAACAGCTGTCTGCTCCAGCTAAGTCCATAAGCATCTTCATGGTCAACTGGAAATGTCCCCAGACACCACACACATCCCAAGCCGACCACACAGGGCCATCCTCAGCAGCAAGTCAGTGGCCTCTGAGCGAATTTGTGTAAGCAGGGACTCTGATAAGACTAGCTATGACAGCATGGCTGAAAGGGATAGCCAGAAATAAACACAGACATGAGTGCACCCTAGGAAGTAAAACTTGCAGTCAGTCCACCGTTAACAAACTTGAGTAATCAATGAAAGAAGGGAAGACAGCACCCTACGGTAACATACCAGTTGATCATAATACTCTGTCCATGAGTTCTAAAACAAATCTATTCACAAAAGACTTGGCTAAATAAATAGGTTTTCAGTCTAGACTTAAACATTGAGACTGTGTCTGGGTCTCGGACATTATTTAAATGGCTTTTCCATAACTTTGGGGCTTTGTAAGAGATAGCTCTGCCCCCTGGTGTAGTTTACATAATACGAGGTACTAAAAAACGGCCTGCATCTTTTGATTGAAGTAGGTTTAGGTTCACTCAGGTACTATGGAGTGAGACCATTTACTGCTTTATAGGTCAATAGTAGTATTTTAACATCAATGCAAGCCTTCACTGAGAGCCAATGCAGTGTAGATAAGATAAAGGTGATGTGTTCATATCTTCATGGTCTAGTGCGAACTGGAACACCTAGCTGAAAATCCAGACAGTAAAGCGTTACAATAATCCAACCTAGAGGTGACAAAAGCACCAAGATAACATATTTGTTATCTTGGCAATATTTCTGGAATAAAAGAATGCTATCATGGTAATATTATCTTCAAATGAAAGACTGGAGTCTTTCACACCACAGTCTTTTCCCACTGCACGTGATGAAACAGAAAAGCCATCCAGAGTTACTGTGTGATCAGAAAGCTTACTTCTACTTGCACTAGTACCAGTACTTCTGTCTTGTCAAACTATACTGTATTCATAATGGATAATAACTCAGGTATTGAAATTGTACTGTTGTTACGAACTAGGGCACTCAGGCACTATAAACCCAATACTACACTCTAAGCTGCCTTTTAAAAGAACATTACATAGAACAACATACCTGACCCAACACAATACACTTCCATGATACTATTCCAACTGGTACAATGTTAATATGTACTGTAAGCTCAAATCTATAAACTAATATTAAAAAAAATATATATATATATATATATATGTATATTTCTTTTTCTGTTAAAAGGGTGGCTCATCTTTTGTCGTAATGACGAATTTCATTAGGACTGTGGGTCAGTCACAGGGCAATTGCCCAGAGGTATGAAAACATCTTTCTCTCTCTCTCTTCTTTATAAGCATTCTGTCTGCTTTAACCTCTGCTGTCTCAATGATCTCCTTCTCATTTGCCTACCTTTCCATCTCCACCATTATTTGCCCTTCTTGCACACATCTTTCTCTAATAGACCAAATACTATTTATACAGTGCTTTTCAAAACTATTCACCCCTTGCATTTTATTTCCACACTTTTTAAAGTGTTACAAACTATACTACCATTATCTCGTAATATAGTTCACAGATTTATTTCCAAATACAAACTACAAATGCATAAGCAATTAGACCATTTCACATCCTCACCGGTTCACTGAATTCTTTAGACAGAGTTGCATTTGTAGTATATTGTATTTTCCATTGAAAAATGTAGTTAAAGTTTGTCAGCAGGATCTTTTTTTTTTTAATGATAGTTCCTTTGTTTAGTTTAGGTATGTTCATTAACAATCTTCTAGAGACAGCTGTATTTATACTAAGAACATGTGACACTTTAATTGCACACGTATCAACATCATTAAGCCACTTCTGATGTCAACTGGTTGACTTAGACTTACTTTATAGGTTTCACAGTTAACCACACAAACACACACACACACCTGATAATGCATATTGTTTATCTAAAGATATTCTAGCAATATTCGTGAGTCACACCTCTCTTGTTTATCAATAGTGAATACAGTACAGATGTTCTAAGCTCTCCCTTGTTCAAATGAGTTAAAGTTCATTTGGATGTTACATTTGCATCAGTCTTTTCAACAATGCAAAAATACTTCTCAAGCCCATTTGAATAGTAATATAATGCCTTGGTAATCAAATCAATTTCAATGCCAGGATGTTACACAGCTTTAGACTTCAGCTCCGCCCTAATACATGCACACATGTACAGTACATACTGTACACTCATACAGTATGCACCCTTACATATTACCCCTATGTTGTCACTGTAATTGTAGTAATGTGTCTGTGTTTCAGCTGCAGGACGGAACTAACAACTGCACTTCAAATACAGATTGCAAGAAGGGCGAATATAAACGTACAGGAAATGGTAAAACTCAGAATGAGACTTCAGCGTCCTTAAATGAGACATCTGCATGCTCCAGAAAAACAATTATAATAAAGCCTGTTGGCAGAGCAGCTAAAACAATTATGAGAATGTGTGTTAAGAAAAAAAATCACTCTAGTTCCTAGAGTTCATAATTGATGTTAACAGCATTATGTATACTGCAACATGCATAACTCATTTTTACTGTAAAATATATGCTGATATGCAGTTCCATTTTAGTCATCCTCATCAGATTATGTCCTGTTTGCTGGATCACCTGTGCCAGAGTATGGCTGGACATGATTTCCTTCTCGCCCAGACTAACTCGATTTAAAATGATAAATCAGATTAGTGCCCTGCAATGGATTGGCACCCAGGCCAAT
>JAOVVB010104706.1:0-12954 GCA_028570985.1 Heterobranchus longifilis | reverse complement strand
ATTGTTATTTTGTATTATTATTATTATTATTATTATTATTATTATTATTATTATTATTATTATTTATTTATTTTAATTTCTTTGATTATACACATATATACTAAAATGTACAAATGTGGTAGGATAAATGAAACAAGTGACACATCTGATAACTTGTACTGTAAATACCTGAAATTAAGTAATAATAATAATAATAAAACAAAAAGCTGTTGCTGTTGTTGCTGTAATCTAAAATAATGTTGCTCATTTTGCATTATACAGCATAACTGAAACAAGAATGTAATCAGTTTCTCTGAACATTTCCGTCATTTTCTTTGTTTACCAACATGCACTGGGCTGATAAGAGTGCGACACACTGCACAGACAGCTACAGTGTGTAGACAGTGTGTAGTGCATCACAGGGTAAAGACACACACGCTCATTTAGACCTGGATTAACCCACCTGACGTGCATATCTTTGGGATCTGCCTCTGATTATGACTTCAGAATAAATCCTACGCATCTTTTGAAATAATTGCCAAGAAGGGAACACATGTCTGAACAAATACTCAGACCACAAAGTTAATCTTGAGCCAAGGTAACAGCCACAAGTTAAGACCCAGCCTTTCAGCGGGGACGTTTCAGCGGGCTTTTCTGATGTCTGCCCTCTTTCCACATTCAGACTCCGGCTCTGCCAATGAATCCTCTGACCGAAACCTGCGCGTGTTGAAAGCTGTTTGGTTTCTGTTCATTGTCCTGAATTATTAACACGGTCCTGGAAGGGGCATTACATAAGGCCTTGTGTTTACAACTGAAGCATTCAGTTTTCATTTTAAGTTCCAGGAAAGAAAACACAGCGACTTATTGTGCCCAACATCCCACGTGCGTCAGGCTCAGGTAAAAAGAGAAAATGTCTTGATGAATGAGAAGAAATAATAGATGTGAATCAAGGGCCTCCAAAAACAGTTTTCTAATAATAGATGCCGCGCACAGTTCTATTGTTGTGTCTCAGAAAACTAAGACCAGGCAGGATGTGCAGAAGATGATTTGCACATGGCAGCCAGGTTAATAATTGTTCTTGTTTTTTATACAGCGTGCGTATGATTCATCATCGTGAATACATGTTTCACATTCAATCAACCTACAACAAAAGACAATAACTTCCTGAAAGTCAAATTTGCACCAACACAAAACTGGTGCAACTGCAGTACTATCAAAGATATTCAATATTTATAAAGAATACGGCACCGCCAATAAGTGGGCGTGGCCTCGTTTGAAAGTGTGTGAACATCATGTGGATGGGTGAAAAGTTATATTTTTTTATATTTTATTATGCTAACATTAGATATTTACACAGCTAACATAACATATTTAGTTAAAGTAGTTATCTGTGGCATTCACGAACGTTAGCTGGCGTTAGCGTTGCCAGATCTCGCGAGAGTTCGTTGCAGAGACAGAAAAAAGGTCTCGGAGAAAGTTAATTTTCTCCTGATCTGTCTGTCTGAAAAATGCCATTTTAGTGTCAGAACGTTCGGGAGATATGTGGCTCATGAAAACTGGGTCCAATATTAACTTTGGTGACTATGGGGCGAAAGGATCGATCATAATCTGTTTTCATATCAATTTCTCAATCAATACACAGAACTGCTGCTCGTCTCCTAAAGAGGCGTAACTCAACACACGTAACACAGATACAGGAAGTGACTCCAAGATGTTTTTCATCGTCTCTGGTACTATTTATTCCATTACCTGATGTGACTTGCTGATGCTCCAGTGTTATTGAAGAGATGTGCACAGCTTGCAGACATGTTGCATAAGAGATCACACTCTTAAATCCTCCTCGCTCACCACAACTTTCATTCTTATTGCTCACCAGTCTAGTAATTAGGTGTAATTGTTTGAGCCGTTGAAAGAAAAGATCAATTATAGAACTGCACACCGGAGTAACAGTACAAAATGAGACATGAAGAGATTGGGTTTTTTCAAGATGCATTCGCTGTAGAGCCATTATCTGAACCAAAGACCAGACGAGAACAACAACAGATGGCTTATTTTAAAAAGAACAAGGGAAATGTGTTAGAAAAAACAATAATGTTCCAATGTTTTCATCAACACATGTGCTTGCAAATCAGGTAATTTTTGAGACTCTCCTCCAACAAAAAAAATGATTCCATATGTCGTTTGTACAAGCAGCTTATTACGACGGGAGCAAAGGAGGAAGTCAGGTGATGTAATACAAAGAGCGACAAAGTCTGCGTAAGGTGCAGCGGTTTGTGTCCCGTGTGGAACCAAAAGTCAACGTTGACTTACTTTAAGTTAACTTGTGAGTAAAGTTATGTTACATAACTATGTTACGTCACGCACCTAACTATGTCACGGACGGTAACTGAAGTAACAAATGTACTTACTGTATTTTAACCCAAACTGCCACGTGTTTAAAACAGGAAACATTAGGTTTAGGTACGAGGATGTATTGATCTCCTGCCGGTAGGGGCGCTAGTTTAGGAAACGCTCCTGCATGTCGGATTAAGGCTCATATATGTTCTGCGTTAAATATGGAGCCTTCTGTCCGTACTGTGTTAATTTCATCCATATTTCTGCACGTTTTCTGAAAACTTACAGATACGAAATAAACGGAGCAGTACCACCGGAAATCATGGGGGCAGTGTAGCCAACAGTTCGAGTGAGACACGACCACAGGACACGACTAAGACATTTTAAAAATGGCGGAACAGAATGGCGACGTATTTCAGAAATATCAAATTCTATATCTAAGATGTATTTAACGGCCTCACACACCATCGCCATCCTTTCTTATCATAAGAGGTTATTATGACCTCCTCCACCGTCACCATGTTTGTTGTAGTCAGGAACTTGTTTAACTCTCCTGGTGGATGTGTTGCTTAACATCTATTGCCAACGTAAAGAATGCATGGACGTTTTGGGGCAGTGACGGTTACATTTCTTACATAAAGGGAGCGTAAATGAGCATTTAGAGGGTAAAGGAACAAATGTGTTTGTATGGTTTGCTGCAATTTTTCCAATCAACTCAAGATCTCATAATTAAAACAGCTGCCCATTACTAACAGGGACCCAGAGGTTGTGTGGAAAATAATTCACTTATTTTCCTTGTGTAAAAATGGTGACACCATGGAACAGGAGAGATCACCCGGCACATCTCTGATGAAAGGCTTCTGCTGTGGTCATAGCTGCTACTTGTGAAATATCAGAGATATGTCAGGCAGGCAGCGGGGCTGGAGAGGTTTCTCCACCCTGTAGTCTCTGCTGTTCTACAAACTCGGTACAAACAACAGCTGCAGCATGCTCACACTGCGCCAAACGCTGACACCCCCTGGCAGAGTATCATAACCCTATCCCGACCCGGTACCACACCCCAAACTCAAAACGTACCCAGCGCTCTCTTTAAAATGTTGTAAACCGATCCGAGATGCTCTTCATACTTTCTGATCGATACCTAGCCAAACATCCCGTCTATATTATTGTGGTCGTCCGCAAGCTATGAACATTAAATATCGTACCATTTGGTAACAAGTATTTTGTCAGAAATACTATATGGAGTACTGCGAGCTAAGCGACAGGGAAAGAGTTAAACTCCACCTGCCCTCGCCTCTCACACAGCACATTGCAGCCATGACAGGCTGTCCGGTCATTGTGTACTGAGGACTTAGTGGGATGTCATGGCCCGAATACCTAAAGGGTTATGCTGGTCTAGGCATCTTACAGACCCTGTCCAGCCTTATAAGGGCTGCGGGAGGAGTGGGGGAAAACAGATGCACCTGTCAATAGAGGGAAGGAAACAGGATGAGGGGGCGCGACACAGAGGTGACAAGTCTGAAGGAAACGCTGCGTTTATTTACCTGCCAACGACAGTTGGACAGCTAATTGCCTCGCTGGTTATTCTCTATGGAGCACAAAACCTGCCACAATCAACAAATAAATACATAAATAAATAAATGACTCGATAAATAAATTAATATGCCATTAAATGTACCAAAATAATATTGTAAATAAATGTAGGCACTAATTAATTGATAAAATATGACATAAATTGATATTTCTGTTTACATTTATTTATTTATTTTCCAATTAATTTACCCTTTTTTTTTCATTAATAATTAATTTATTCTTTACTCTAAATTTGTTTTGCATTTATTTATGTTCTGTATTTCCTTTGCATTGCCCCCCCCCTATTTATTTCCAAACTTACTTATTTCTGTATTATTTTCTTTATACTTTTTTTAATGCATTTCTTCTTCATTATGTAAATGAGGGGGCGTGTCCTGCAGTCAACTTTGATCGACATCACAATTAATTCATGACTGCACGCCTTCCTCCCACTGACGTCAATCAATCAAATTTAGAATAAAAAATAAATGTAAAAAAATAAATTAAAAAGGGACAATTACATAGGAAAGTAAATAAATAGGGGAATTAGTACAAATGTCAATAAATGAAGAAGAAAATTAAAACATTTGATCAATTAATTAATACCTACATTTATTTTTAATATATTTTTTATATTACATTTAATGGCATATTCATTTATTTATCAAGTCATTTATTTATGCATTTATTTTTTATTTTGACAGGCTCTGTCCTCCATAATACTCAGCTTGGTTTCAGGCACAAACACCACACTGTGTGAATGCTGCGCAGATATTTCCCATCTCTCGCACATACATTTAACAAGCATAGGAGCAAAACTCCGCATGCAGTGAAAATATAGTCGGGCAAAGCCACAATCGGTCAATGACTGTGACAACTGTCTTGAACCAATCACAGATGGATACGCAACTATCCAGCTCGCGTGCTAAGCAGGAGGCCTATTGGGCAGAGCTACAGAGAGCTAATGAATCTCTCCGGGAGGACTTACCCGCTGGGCTGGAGCCCACACCACTTGGCACAGAAAGGTCTGTGGTATCCAGCATGCCACCTAATGAGATGCACAGAGTGATATGATTAACCATCTGCATCCTTCTGCAAGCTAGCAGAGCATGTGATGGAGATGCCAGACCCGACATGAAAATGTCATGTCGCTCTATCTTCACAGCGCTCCAAAAGGGAAGCATGTGCTCTCGCCAGCGTCCTCCTCCCGGAGAAAATTTCAATATATGATTAAAGAGAGTGACATCAAGCTGCGTTCAGCACGGTGTTTTCTTATGTTCAGGGTTCCCGCACATTTTCATGGACAAAATTTCAAAATTTTCCCATGACTTTGCAAAGACCCATTATAAAACATCCATGACCACACAGAGTACACAAACAGAACTGTATACTTTACTCCAAATGTTAAGTATTGTATGGAATTTAAACAGCATTTTTTTTTTCAATCTTGACAGGCTAGGGATGTTAATAATTAATCGTTAATTGATTAATCGTCGTTAATAATTTAACCGATTAAAAATATATTAACGATAATGCAGAAGAAGAGGTGTGTATGCTGTTGCACCACGAGGTGGATAATAAAGTCATTATTTTGTTATTTAGATTACCATTCAAGTAACTTGTTGTTTACTTGTTATTTGTGGTTTTAACTCCTAATGTAGCCCATTTTGCGTCGAACATCATGTCAGTAGTTAGAACAGTTTTCTAATGGAAAAACATCAAACGTATTTTATGAATCATAATGATTAATCGATAATCGATTGTCAAGGCGGCCGACTATCGATTAAAGAAATTGCTTAAAAATGTGTTTCCCTACTACAGGCACAGTCAATATATTGTCCATTATTTAAAAAACCTGATTTTACTATCAGTGTGTTCTTAATGCATTTGATTATGAATTAATTTCTGGTCTGAAAAACAATGCAGCAACATAAGTAGGTATCAGCCGTTATCAGCCAGAAAATATTACAGGGTTCCTACAGCTTAAGGCAAGTTAGATTTAAGACATTTCAAGACTTTTTTAATACCACTTGGAATGAAATTTAAGACTAAAATTTTAGGCGTACACCCAAATGTTGTTCAGAGATCCTCTGCTCTGATCATCTCCGCCGGAAACAAAATTTGAGTGTTATATTGTTCCGCTATCCAGATCTGTGTGACGTTAATGTGAGAGGCATTCGGTAAATTATATTTAAAAAAAAAAAAAAAGATGTTACCAATTACTTTAGAATTTTATTTTTTTTGTAAAATCCAACTTCCCATGTCTATAGCATTTTTAAGACTTTTGAAAGTGTATTTTTAGATTAATGAATTCAATGTCTTTGACTTTTTAAGGATCCACTCTAACCCTGTATTAAATGTAAACTTGCCTGGCATTATTCAAACATATCAGATTTAAAATCTATTCAGACATAATTTCAGCTCGCTGCCTCCAGAAACAGGGAGAAAATGAAGAAACGTACGTGACGTAAACAAAACATTGTCATGCATCGACGGGTGTTACAGCTACGTTACGTCAACAGCTACAGAAAATACATTTGGTTTTTTTTTTCGACGACTTTTCCAAAATGTTCAAGGATTTTTACTAATCTCATGACTTTTCCAGGCCTGGAACATGAGATTTTCCATGACCGCAGGAACCCTGCATGTTTATGAAGTTTAAGGAGGTGAAGTCCACTATGAGGACGCACCTGCAACAAGCAATCATTCTTTTCTTGGAAATCATCCAGTGCATCATCTTAACAGTCTCTACTAAGAAGATGCTTTCAAGAGATGCACACAATGTGAGTGTGCCTCATGAGTCTGGGCATGTTTTTAGCTTTTTTGAAGTATGCTGATCCAATATGAATCATATTAAAGAAAAAAACAAACAATACAATACAGATAGAGCAGTGAATAATCAAGGAAGAGGAGTTATTGTGAAAAACAACCATGAAGTAAACCCCCTGTGTACGGGGAGGTGTCAGCCAATTCTGATATGTGGTTAATTTTGACTGAGGCGTTTCACACCTTGTTGCCTGTACTCCTGTCGTATGCAGTGCAGCTGAATCTTGCAAAAAGCCATCTGGACTGACTGAGTCAGACCAGTCATACAAGTACTAGCATAGACTGGTATAATTTCTCCACAATGCTAATACAGTAAAAGGTGTGATGATGAGCATTTCAGAGGGTGTGAAAAACACTCGCACCAGTTAAAGGGTGTTAGTATGACATGACTGCTTAACCTCAGGCCCCTTACATCTAATGCCATCGTGAAAAAGAAACAACCTTTATATGCATTAGAGAAGACAAACCCTTGAAGTTACTGTAGGAATAGTTTAACACTCGCGCAGAGAGTTATAGGTGAGGAGATCGATACCAAACCCATGTATGTGCAGGAGCATATGTTCCCAGGGCTCTGTGTTCCCCTGCGCCATATCCTCTTAATATAAGACATTTCAAAGTGTGTTATGTTCTCAGCAATGTTTTTTTCCCCTAGGTCAAATGTGTGTATGTTTCCCACCTACATAGCCTACTGATGTTATACTCCTTGAAACCTACGCCCTCAGATTTGCAGGCAAGACAGTTTTCTTGACTTTAAACATAAATATCTGCACAGTGGATGAACTGATTTTTACAGTTCAAACTGCATTTGAAACATCCATCTCCCTTTGTGTTTTTTTGTAATTTGACCTGCAAAGATAGCCCTTACTAATCTCTAACAATGTTAGCTCAGATCAAGAGACATACACATATTTGTAAATCTTTTTAAATCACCAGGAAGACAGATGTAAAGTGTGTCTTGTTATAGCAAGGTGATACAGAGCTGGGAAACACAGGACTCTGGGAACATAAGGATGACCCCGTCTGTGTGCTAAGTTTGAAACTTGAGTCAAGAAGCGATTAGCCTAGCTTAGCATAAAGAGTGGAAGCAAGAGGAAACAGCTAGCCTGGTTCCAACCAAGTTCAAAAATCTGCCTAGCAACATTCAATTAATTAAAAAAAATCAATTTATTTGGATTTTTATATCAAAATCGATCAGATTCAAATGAGGGTTTCTTCCAGTAAAACAAAGTATGTTGTGCTTACGTAAGCTGGTACCAATCAATTTTAACCAATAGTTTCACGACAGCCACCTGCCGATGCACCTGTCTGCAACTTTTAGCAGCACAGAGCTAAGATCCATTAGTCCTCTGTAGCTCCGTATTGCACTAAACTCTAAGCCCGCCCACTTTTTAACTGTCCAGTCAAATGCGAAGGATTTGATTTAAATCCCTCTTGTAACTGTGCACCGCTCAAATATTCTGTTTCACCGGGAGAGACGTCACAGTACAGAAGCTAAAGACGCTCCAGCTTCTGTTTCACTGGGACTTGAATGAGCTTTGCAGGAATTGGTCGTTTTGTTTTTGTTTTAGCATTGGAGAGCAGCAGGCTCGCTGTTTCCCCCTGCTTCTAGTTTTTATGCTATAGTAGGCTTGGTTTTTACTAGAATCTTAAAATCGTTTTACAAACAAAGCATTTATGCTGTCAGAATAATTACAAAAGATGATATAATCACATGCAAAAAGACAGAAAGGGGCTTTAATCAACTAAATCAATCCTACTGGATCATCCTCTGTACACCACTTTGACCTATTAACTGGGGTTGTTGTGTACTAACCTGCACTGGTGGGCCTCTGGGGTCCTCCACTTGAGCCCACATTCCTGTGCAGAGAGGCCTGTGGAGGGGACAGCATCCCGCTGTCACTCAGAGAGGCGGCTGCCGCTGCCAGGGCCTGGCTGCCCAGAGTCCCTCCTGGCTGGTACATGGCATTAGGATTGGACACGGGCACTGCCACATGCATGGAGAAGTTCTGCTGAGGCAATGCTGTGGGCTACAAGAGGGAGACAAACACACACAGAGGTTTACACACAAACACACTCAAAAATCCAAGGTCTAATGATGAGTACGATGGGTCAGTGGTTGTCATGGCATCATTAACAGAGAGCTACCCTGGAGGGTTTGCTTTAATAAACAAGGACATACTGTGCATTTTAAACTCGACAGTTGCTTTATGACAAAATATTTTGAAAGGACAGTTCAGCCAAAAATCAAAAATACATATTTTTCCTCTTACCTGTAGTTCTATTTATCAATCTAGATTGTTTTGGTGTGAGATGCTGAGATATCTGCCGTAGAGATGTCTGCCTTCTCTCCAGTATAATGGAACTAGATGGCACTCAGCTTCAAAAAACAAACAAACTCAACAGCAATCTTTCCAGAAATCATGACCCGGTTACTCAAGATCATCCACAGACCTTGCTGTGAGCAGTTTCATGTCGGAACTATTTTCTTTCTACCGAACTACACCCGCTAACCGTATCACCACGCAGAGAAGGAAGCGTGGATCACCTGAGCTAGCTAACGTTACAGCTCAGCTGAGGAGGACGCCATTAATGTTTACATCTCACGCTGTCACGAGCACGAGCCTCTCGTCCATCAGTAGATGCATGCTTCCTTCTGCACGATGATATGCATTGTAGTTCTGCAGAAAGAAAATAGTTCCTACAGGAGACTGCTCACAACAAGGTCTGTGGATTATCTTGAGTAACCAGGTCAGACTTTCTTTCAAATGTAACGAGCACCACAAGCCGTGTGTCATCTAATTCCATTATATTGAAAAGAAGGCAGACATCTCTACAGCTGATCTACAACACTCGGAAACTCACACCAAAACAATCTAGGTTGATAAATAGTAATCTCTAGAAACAGATTCTGCATGTGGAGCAGAATCTGTAGCCAACGGGACAAGATTTTGGAATCAGAAGTGCCCTGGTTTCCGTTTGTAGTCCGAGTAGTATTGACGAATCACGTTTGAGTGGGGGTGCGACGCATAAATTTGCATAATAAAAGAAAGTAATTGCTTTCAAAATCGGATTACACAATTGCCTTTGAAAAAAAAAAACCCTCTATTCTCGCATCTCAAGTTGCTAGTCGGACTGAAAACAAAGAGCAGTTTCGGCCTGGACATCCGTCGGTAGCGGAAGTTACTCAAGCGAGCTCCACCGGAAGCCCAGAAATCTTGGCCGCTTCCCCCAGAGGCTAATCGTAAAAAAAAAAAAACAATAACCGATGAGCTCCGAGATCGGATAAACAGCACTATAGGTAAGCGGGAAAAAAACGCGTTTCTGATTTTTAGGGTGAACTGTCCCTTTAAGAAACATTTCTGCCTGACATCCGAGGGCTATTGAATGACACAATATATAACCATCAAAAAAGTTTATTCTCATTAACATACAAAAAGATTTCACACAAATCTCCAGTGCTACCGCAACACACAGAAAACACAGAAAACAACAAAAAACATGCATTCAGGTGATCACTTTGGCATTGCAGCAGTCAGCACTACAGACGTACTTTTGCCTTTTTCAAACACCATCGTGTGACGTGTTTCTCAGCACAGCAGAGAGGGGTGGCGGGGCGGGGATTCACAACTACAAGAATCGTGACTCACTTGCATTTACCTACAAAGTGCTGACTGTGCAAAGCGTAAGTGAGAATGACAGGTGGCAGTGAGAACGTTTCATCATAGCATTATCCAGTGAGCCAAGTCGGGTGTTATCATTAGTTTGTTAATGGCAAAGTGATGCTCTTCATGTCAGGAACACAGAGAAAACGACTGCTTAGTAAGCACCATGTTCTTGCACAATTCTAATATTGTCACGCATGATAAGATCACAAAAGATTTGTGGTATTTTAGAGGGTGAGCCAGTGTGGTTCTTGATGAGGGAGAGGCAAGATGCTAAATGATAGTGTGGTGTTAGTGTGCTCTGGGAACACTTCATTGCTGGAGCTGCTCAGGAGATATTTTATGCTAGAATGCATTGAGAGAGGTAATAGAAAGATTTGAAAAGAGAAACTGTAAACATTACATTATCGAGGAACTATGAAAATAAATCTGGGGGCCGAATTACAGAAAGATAGGAAGAGTCTAAGATAAGATTTTTACAATTTTTGTATTACAGAAGCAAATCATAACTGTAAAAATGTAAAAAGTAAAAACTGTTTTTTGTTACATTATGAGATAAAAATCAGAGGCCGTATTACAGAAAGTCCCAGTCTTAAGTCTAGATAGGAAGTCTAAGATTTTTCCCAATTTTGGTATTACAGAAGTAAATCCTAACTAACTTTAGGATTCCTGTGTTCTCTTACTTCATCTTATCTCAGGTTAGGAAATCCTAAATACTCAATCCAACACCGGTTATCCACTTTTATGTCTGTTACCTAGCAACCGACGTTACTTTTATCATCTCGCCGAGCTAAACAACTTTGTAACCGAAACTTTAAAAAATGGGGCAAAGACAACGACGGGCACTGAACTTCAAGACAGATGAGTCAGAGGCGTTGGTAACATCTGCAGAGAGGACATTTACAACAACGTTAACTCAGGAGATAAAAGAAAAGAGAGCGGGCTGCTGTTGTATCAAAAAGAAAATAAGTTCACTGACAAGTGATACGAGGAGGAAGGCAGCTCCGTCGGTTGTGTAAAAGCAATGAAAGAGCAGCCACACGGATTAAGAGCTTAACGGTTATCCTAAAATTAGGAGAGTTTATTTAAGATTTTGGGAAGTTGGTTGTGTAATATACTTTTTTATACTAAGTTAGGATACGAACACTGACTTAGGAGCTGCTCATCTGGAATGGATCTTTTCTAAATCAGCTCCTAACCCTAATTACAATGGTCAAAGTTAAGAAGTTTCTGTAACACGGCCTCAACTTTAAATCACAGAACCTACAGATCTTTATGATAAACACTCACGATATGTGAGTATTTACTTTTTTTTACGTTCCTGTGTTTAAATAGCGACTGCTGTTTGATTTATGATAACATGACGATGATACTCGGGTGTAATCTTTCCAGCAGAAGCATGCAACATTTCACCTGTTCACATGAAATGTGATCTTATCAGGGTGTGCCAAAATATCAGTTGCAGAACAAATCAACATGAGAAACAAATGCACACCCAGTGAAGAGGGGGGGGGGCATTAATCTTTAAGCTAGAGTAGATCTGAAAGAAGTTGACAGAGGTTTCTGGGGGGGGAGGGGGGGGTGGTAACAAAAAGAGGAAAAAGTTAAATGAAAAAAAGAGTGAAAATCCTTTTGTGCCACAAAGCCAAGCAAAAACGTTGCATTTACAGTACTTACGATTTTATGATTTCTCATCATATTATCAAACTCCTCATTAATTTTTTTATACTTTTCTTCTGTGTGAGGAGTGAGGACATATGAGGCATCGGGGTCCGGGCTATCACAACCTCTGTGTTCTTTCTTGTTTAGCGCCTGTAGTGAACATCAACATAAAGACAGGAATCAACACAAAACAGCAGGGGACAAAGGAAGTACTTACACCACAGCGCTTGTACATTAAATCACTCTCTTCGTTTAGTTTGCCGAAATGGTCGTCCATGAGGGGGCTGTGCCCAAAACAGTCTTCAGGATCGGGACTAGCACAGTCATTATGGCCTTTGTTTCTCAATTTCTGAAAGGAAATTGCACAATTGAAAATAAACAATATAGTAGTAGTGTTTTTGCTGCTTGTGACCTATGGAAAACAGAACCTGCCAAAATAAAAAATAAATACATCAATAAATAAATGACTATGAAATGATATGCCATTAAATGTACTAAAAAGAACATTAAAAATAAATGTAGGCATGAATTAAGTGATCAAATGTGACATAAATTGATATTTCTGTTTTAATTTCCTTCTTTATTTATTTAACTTTGTATTAATCCCCCTGTTTATTTACTTTCATATTTAATTGTTTCATTTATTTCTATACATTTTTAGATTTATTCATTTATTTATTTTTTATATATTATTTTAAAAAGAAATGTATAAATAGAGATTATAGATAAGAGAAAATATTATAGATATAAATACATTTGGGGAAATAAATAGGGGGAAGAATGCAAAGGGAAAATAATACAGAAAATAAATACATAAATATAAAAAAAAATAAAGGTAGAAATACATTTAGAATAAATAAATAAATAATACATTTAAAAATTAATAAAAATAAAATAAATAAAAGGGGGCGATTAAGAA